>NW_010587473.1:407-10885 GCF_000705375.1 Tinamus guttatus
CAGGAATTTTCTGTGTTTCAGTTTGTGTCTGTTGCCTCTTATCCTATCGCGGGGCACCGCTGAAAAGAGTCTGGACCCATCCTCTTGACACACTTCGGCAGATTCTTAGATGCATTAAGTGTCAGCCTTTTCTTCTCCAGACTTGAGTCGCAGCCTTCTTAGCCTTTACCTATACGAGAGATGCTCCACTCTCTCAGTCATCTTCATAGCCCTACACTGGACTCTGCCCAGCAGTTCCATGTTTCTCTTGTGCTGGGAAGCCCAGATTTGGAAACAGTTCTCCAGCTGCAGGACTGAGTAGAGGGGGAGGATCAACTCCCTTGGCCTGCTGGCGCTACTCTTACTAATGTACCCCAGGAGACCATTGGTCATCTTGGGGCCTAGTGGTACATTTCTGGCTCAGGGTTAATTTGTTGTCCTTCAGTATTCCAGGTCCTTCTCCTCAGAGCTGTTTCCCAGCAGGTCAATCTCCAGCCTGCACTGGTGCATGGGGTTTTTCCTCCCCAGGTGCCGGACTTTTACACTTGCCTTTGTTGAACTTCATGTGACTCCCCTCTGTCCATTTCTCCAGGTCATCCAAGCCCCTCTGAACAGCAGGAGAGGCCTCCTATGTACCAGCCACTCATCCCAGTTTTGTATCATCAGCAAACTTGCTGAGCATGTACTTTGTCCCTTCGTACAGCTCACTGATTAGTATGTTGAACGACACTGGACCCAGTGTTGGCCACTGTGGGGGACAGCTCTCTACTCGCCTCCAGCTAGGCTACACCACTGACCCCAACCCTCTGAGCTGTCATTCAGTGAGTTCTCAGTCCACATCACTGCCCATGCATCTAACCCTCATTTCATGAACTGGGAAGCAGTGTTGAAAGCCTTGCTGAAGTCAAGCTAGACAACATCCATTGCTATCCCCTGATCTACCCAGCAGCCGTTCCATCACTGAAAGCTATCACATTGGTTAAGCATGATTTCCCCTTGGTAAGCCCACAGTGACTACTCCTGACCATCTTCTTATCCTTAATATTTAAAGATTTAGTAATGTGTTTTGTCCTACAAGATTGTAAGAACAGATCACGCTTTCTACTGTTTGCCCCTTTCCCTTGATCATTAACAATATTAAACACTATTAATTTACTTAATTTACTGTTAATTGAAACCCCTCTCAATATCCTTGTCCATACCATTTATTGATGCACACCACTATAAACTTCCTCCCAGGACGAGAATCGATCCCTTCTTCTTGCTGTCTTAATAGCTTCTAACTAGTTTTTAATCTATGGTAGAAGATAAGACATTTAGTCTTTTGGCATTTTGATATACCTAACAGCATCTATTTATGCTGTTTTGTCTAATACCATTTTTACCTTTTTGTAATGATTCTCTGTTCCAAACAAGTGCCACAAAACCCAACACAGCAACAGGGTCTGGGCAACTGTCTTTTCCTCCGGCATTTCCTGCCCCAGAGAAAGGGTTCATTTTCCCCTCATCTTTAGCACAGACAAGCCTTTTGTGGCTCTAACCAGGCTTTGCTGTGACTGCCCGTATTACCTGGATATTCAGGTAATTCAGCATCCTTGCTGTAACTCATATGAATTGCCCTTTCATCCACTGAGCTCTGCAGGAGTTACAGAGCAAGGCTGCGAAGTGCCCTGTTGAAAAGAACTACAAACATATTATCCCCTTGCATATAGAAGGCAGAGAACTGCAACATTTGCTTACAGTCAACCAGTATGGGCAATGGCAAAGGTTGCATTTTTAGACTCATCTGTAATCCATTATATTCTCCCTTCAGGTAGGCGGGATATTTACTGTTATGTTGCTTTCTTAACATAAAATTCAGAGCCTTTAAAATGTCATAGTTTCAGGCCCAAAAAGCTGTGAACTTTGTAAGAAACTCAGCGTAAGAATAAATGGCAGGATAGGGCTCGTTAGTAAAATGCTTGCAAAGCCAAGTAACGCTTTAAACTGCTGTAGAGAAAGTATTGCAGAATACATGCAGTGAACAAATCAATGATGCATCCCCTATATAATCCTTGAGGAGTAATGCACTATGGCTGAACTCTTTTCCAGAGGCACTCAGCTAAGCAGTTTAGGCTTCCCATCCTGCATTACTCTCCCTGACATGAGTCAAAGTTAACTTAAAGTCAAAAACTTGCTGCTAGTTTGTTTTGACCCCCCGCATACTCTAGCACATGTACCTTCTTAAGACTGCTATTTTTTGATTAATCTGCAGCTAGCACATCTTGTCTCTATAGCTGAACAGATGTGCTTCAACAGGATGGCACTCTGCAGAATTATCCTGAAATTCTGCATTTTATGTAGGTCTTCCTGTTGCTGGTTTTTCACTGTACCATCTGCATTGCTATCATGCAGAAACAAAGTCAATGGGGCATTATGGATTTGCTGATACTGCTGTTTCTTGTTGAAGCTGAAAAAGCTACATTTTTCTGGTTTTGTCGCTCTTAATCTAAGTTACAATACAGCTTTCTGGGACAGTTTATGAGGCCGGTGAATTCCTGAGAACTGTGTCTCTGGACAGTGCTCCAAGGAAAAGGAACCTGCTCAAGATCATGAATTGGAGCAATAGCCTCGAGTGTATGACTCTCATGCCTTTGCTCCTGCAAGGTGGAGCAAGGAGCTCTTTAGTAAAATCCACCCTTGCTGTAAAACGATCTGCTCCTTAGAGCAGGGTTTTGCTTCTTGGTTTTTCTTAATCAAGGAATTTCCAAAACTTTAATAGCTAGCAAACAACCCTTCCCACATCTCATTCAACCAAGAAAGAAAAATCCCAACACCATTCAATTTTTTTTTTTTTGGTACAGAAGAAGCAAGGACCATCTTTTGGGGCACTGATTTAACATTCAGCTACAGTTACAGTAAGATTTGCGTATTTACTTGCCAGGCTCTACTCTGCTTGACTCCTTGCCTCTGTGGGTAGAGATGGAGGAGACCACGGTCCTACTGACCGGCAAAAGTCCATTAGTCACACTGTGAAACACTGCTCTTGGTGGTACTTTCTTTTTCTCCTTTGACCCTATCTAAATGACTTAGAAAATATGATGCAGCCTTACTGTTCTCAACTTGCTGTTTACACACTGAGAGTAAACAGCCTGATAGAAAAGATAACCAGCCTGAGTTCCACAGCAGTGTCTGCCAGCCAGCCAAAGTCTAAGTCTCTCTTGGTTGCTCATGCTGAAATCATTTTGGACTTCCATTTCAAAGCATATGAAAATGAACAGAGGACCAAATTCTGCTCCATTGTTTCAGATGCTCGAAGTCAATAGGATTATGTGATTATAAGCCATTGCAAAATTTAATTAAATGACTTGGAGACACTCATTGGAGCATTGTTGTCTTCTCTCTGTGTCCTGGTTTAGCTGTCCTTTGTTCCTGAAATCAGAATACTTCATTTATTTATTTTCATAGCTGCCTGAGACTAACAAAAGAATATTTTTTCCCTTGAAGATAATGAAACAGCATTTGGGAGTACAAAGAAAAAAGAAAAACATCCAGTACCACTTCTGAACGAAGTGAATTCCAGTGAGAGCTGCTGAGATGCACTTTGCAAAGTGTGCTAGGTGGAATCATGTCCTGCCAGCACATGGACAATAATGCCATGATGTGGATGCAACCAAGGCTTCAAATGCCAGTTGCAATAAAGTCAGCATAGCAAAACCTTAACCTTTTTTCCCTTGAGCGAAAACCAGCAAATTCATAATGATATCTTCTACTTGTGTAGATCACTTATTGACCCTCATGTTTAACAACTAGAATAGGGATATTTCAGTGAAGCTGAGGAACTTCTAGCCTTTCCATAGATTAAGTGTAATATTTAACATAGGATCTTGCAGTCTAACTTTCCTCCTGATGTATTGCTTCTGTTTTGGCATCTTTGTCACCTGCAGAAACCTGCAAGTAGGATCCTACTCAAACACCAAAGGACCACTTACCATCTGATGCACACAGTAGATGCTAGGACTTGCATAATGCTAAGCATGCTCAGCTGTCCTGGTAGGAGATCCACACAGTCTATGTTGGCTGGGGGGTTGGCAGTGGGGTGGTGGTGGGACAGTGTGCTCATCTATGACCTTGGAGAGCTACTGTTTTCTGAAAAGTCATCTTTTCTCGGGGTTTTATGTCATTTCATGACATTATTTTTCAATTGAGGTCCTATTATTGTCTCACAAATGCCTCTTCTTTCTTTGTTTCTACTTTTCCTGCATGCCTTTGTTTATGTACTCTTTCACAGCCCAATGACATTTTTGCAAGAAGGCTGAGCCAAGGTCACGCAGTTGCGTTTCTTGGAAGTGGGCCTTGGGGCTGAGCTGTGTGTGACTTGATCTGGGCAGTGGGTTACAACAGGCTTTTGCTGATTTCAGGGTCATGTCCTTTTCTTTTCTCTGAGTTCAGGTATAATAACTTTGATGATGCTTATTCAGATAGCTCTAAGAGCCTGATTATCCCTGTACATTTTTACATTTAAAAGTTCATCGTGGAAAGTATAGAGTACAGAATAAATACTTTATTTTGACCAAGCTTGCAAGCAAGAGACACATAATTTTCAATATGTTGATTGAACTATTTGCTTTAAACTTTATACATTTCTGCTGAAATATATTGTATTCCTCTATGTCCATTTCAAAATACTGGGTCACATATGATTTAAGATATGTTTTAACATATTGATATATTTCAGGATTTCTCCTGCAGGAAGAGGAAACCCTTAATGATATGTAAACTGAGCTGACCTCACAGAATCATAGAATGGTTGAGGTTGGAAGGGTCCTTTAGAGATCATCTAGTCCAACCCCCCTGCTCCAGCAGGGTCACCTAGAGCACGTGGCGCAGGGTGGCATCCAGGCAGGTTTGGAAGATCTCCAGAGAAGGAGACTCCACAACCTCTCTGGGCAGCCTGCTCCAGGGCTCTGTTACCCTCACAGGAAAGAAGCTCTTCCTCATATGGAGAAGGAACTTCCTCTGTTTTAATTTGTACCCATTACCCCTTGTCCTGTCACTGGCCACCGCAGAGAAGAGTTTGGCCCCATCTTCTTTACATTCTCGCCTCAAGTATTTGTGCATAATGATAAGATCCCCTCTCACTCTTCTCAAGGATAAACAGGCCTAGCTCACTTAGTCTTTTGCTCAGAAGCAGATGCTCAGAACAGTCTTGGCCTCTTGAGATCACTGAGCGGAGCAGGCTGGTCTTCTGCCATCGTAACATAGACTGGATGCCTTAACTTAGTGTTACATATAACTTAATTTACTGTAAATGTGTAAAATTGCTACAGAGCTTTACACAGCAGCTGCACTTCTGCTACAAATGCTGTCATATATGATGCAAGAGATTTAAGTAGATGTTCAGGTAAGTCTTTTGGATTTTATTTTGCTTCTTGATAGAACATATTTGTTGCTTTCCCAGAAAAAAAAAACTACTTCAAGTTGAAATAATGAATTATTATAAAATGCCATAATTTTAGGTTGCTCGTAAGCCACTCGTGCTACTAACACTATATTTATGTTGCTGGGATAAATGGACTCCCATATATCCTCTGAATGGAGCGAGAGATATAAAGGGCTTAACATTTCACAATCCAAGACCAAATTAAAAGTTTTTATATATATATATATATAAATCATTTTATTAGTGCTGAAAAGCTCTTCAGAGTTGAAAGTGATATTTTAATGCCTTTTGTGAACATCTAATGACTCAGACCATGTCAGATTGGTCCAGTATGGAATTACCCTTAGCTAAAACAGAGATAATCTATAAACAAGATTAAAGAACACAGCCCCATTTCATTGTCTGTGAATTATAGCAACCTCTGGTCATATCAATTTGAGAGGATTCTGCTTAGGTTGGTTAGAGGGGAATAACAGTGTGACCCATTTATGATATTATTTGCTACCCTGACTCGTACTCATGTAATCTAACATCCAAGGTTCAGAAACTTGGAGCTCTCAGTGTATATTCATTCCTGTAAAATAGAAGAAGAAATAAGTGAAAGTAAATATACGTATATATTAAATTAACATGCACTTGTTGCTACGGTAACAAATTTCAGATCTCTGTGGGAGTTCTGCTCCGCATGTAATACTTAATTCACAAGTGTTAAAGAAGCTGTTTTATGCAGCCATTTAGTGACAGGAACAATACCTGGGGCTGAGTGAGTGGTTTAGCAGGAATTTCACATTCAGCATGAAGACACTGAAGGCTCTGTGGCAGCTGGAATTTAGAGGGAAGCATATTCATGAGTAACTCTCATATTGAGGAGGCAAAATGATTGCAAAATGACAACCTCCACTTTTTTGCTCAGCTCTTCTGTCCAGCTTGTCTGACCTTTGACTATATCTTGTCAGGGCTTTATTAGAATTATAGAAAGCATTTAGCACTGTTCAGTTTTAAGAAACAAACAGTGCACTTCATTAGAAGTGATGTCTTGGCAAAGGGAAAGGACTGAAGTGTTTTGATACTTTCATAGCAACTGTGAAGAGAAAAATGGCTAATATTTCAAGGTGTTTCTTTTTTAAAAAGAATTTTAAAAGAATTCATATGTCATTCTTTACATATATAACTGTAATTCAATAGAATTTTAGAAAGACTAAATTTCACAGTGTTTGGCAAAACCAAGGAGGAGAAAGGAAATTTAGAGATGACCTTAATGAGCCAAACCAAGATAAAAAGCACTCGTTTGCTTCTCATCACTGCACTAAGTTAGTGTTTTCTGGAAGTAGACAACCCTGAGGTACCTGTATAAGGCAGATTTATCTTTGCATTTTTACTTGCTAGATGCAGATATTTAGTGCTTTTTCTCCAGCCTCAGGAAGAAATTCTTTTAGTGTCAGATTAGTGTGCAAAGAGGTGGGGGGAGGAGACTCCAGGGTATCAATTTGATGATGCTTTGTCAAAACATTAGCTCCTATTTTCTCTTATTCATGTGACAGCTTAAAGTCACCCCTAGGTTACACATGCTTATTTAGTTCTCCCAGTGCTGAAAAATTCCAGGAGATTACAGCCGCTGAACGAAATATTTCTTTCACTTCATATATGGAAGACAAAACCTTCTGAAAAATGGATGGTAAGAGCTGGGGAAGGCAAGTCTCCTAAAAAGTCCCTGTGTTGATACCCACTGAGTGGTTAATGTTAGAAATACAATCTGTTCATTCACTGAAACTTGAATTATAATATATATTTCTGACTCAAGATTAAACATTTGCCTTTTCAATTTATCTGAGTGATTTTTCCCCACAGAATGATCGGATATTATAAAGTAATGCCATTATTTTCATTATTATTTTCATGGCTGAATGTTATTTTATTTCCAAATATCCCTTAACTAACAAACATGAAAATTACAAAACTTGACAGACAGAAGGAGAGCTTTTGGAGAACAGAGCTTGTGAAGGAGCCCGTTATAATAGCCTTCTTCTTGGCAGACTTGCACTCTTCTCTGTTATTACTCAGCAGACATAACTGCTATATAGCAGACATAGCTGCTATAACTCACCTTGACATAATTCTGAAATTCATATTTTGTCTACTTGTATTTATGAGGTTTTTTGTGAACACCATTCTTCTATGCATAGTAACTTTTGCTTCTTAGGTTGCAAAACTCCTGAACTAGCATTGTGCAGAAACTTTGCTTTATCGTGCAGAAAAAAGATAGCAGCACTAACTCTTCTTACTGCTTTTTAATGTACAGTCTTTAAATGAAAGTAGGTAGAGTTTGGTTTGGATGTGATGCAAATGTGAAGTATAAGTGGAGTATGGACAGAGTGTAGAGCCTATTTTGATCAGAAAATTGCAGATCAAGTACTCATGAAGATGAGCACTGGCAAAGTACCTAGAGAATATGACATTATTAGATGATATAAGGCAGATTAATTGACAAGAGTATTTGGAAGAATTGGAAGATTTGAAGGTTTCATTTCATGCTACTATCAATACCATGAGGGTAGGCAGAGAACTTTGGAAGAGTAGAATTCTGGCTCTTCTGTAAAGCATAACTGAGCTGCTTGTGTTAAAAGCATAAATCCTAAATAATCTCTGAGTTCCCAGAATGTACAATCTTGTAATGTGACTTCATTATACTGTAGTCTGCCAAAATGAACTCTTTTAATAAACTAAATTAACTAATTAACTAAAATTAACTAATAAATACTATTATATAGAAGAAATGTAGATATCTATTGAGAGGAGGAAGGTTTTGAGAAGAATACCCATCCCATCTCAATTTCCTCTTTACATTAGAAGAATTAATTGGAGCTCATCACACTCACATAAATCTTATCAGGCATTCGCTGTTTGCCAGAACCAAGGGCCTAATGGCAATCTAACCCAAGAAGGCTGGTAAGAGGGATGAGACTGTCAGAGGTTCTCAGGAGTTAGCGCTTAGTTTGGACCTGTTTGTCACTTAGTGGATTTATATGTAATGTAAAGCTTGATTAAGAGAGCTCGAGAATATCTACTCAGAAGTGTGAACGCTGTTTTAGCTGGTGGGTTTCGTAGGTCTGGAATCCTTTCTGTAAAGATAGCTTTATGACATTTAAGTTGCATGAGACGTCCTCAGCTAGGGAGGTTGTGGGGACTCTGCTAGTTTATTAGCTGAACTACCCAAGGTGACAAAGTCCTTTAAACACGATCTAAGTCTTAAGGAGAGAGCAACCTTTTTTCCTTTAGATTATGCATGGCTGTGTCTTTGTTATCCTTTGGGCATGTATTGTTTCGTTCTGAATTTTGAAAATTGCTTTTGTAATAGCTACTTTGAGTTAAAGATGATTCTAAGCTCGTTGGTGGTTTGGCAAACCATAAAACCTTGAAGGCAAATACTAGCAAGAGTTGAGATCCCCAGGTCATTGGATCATATGTGCCTCCATATAAATAGCAGGTCTCTGAAAAGAGGAGTGTGGTCACAGTTAGTCAGGGAACTCTGGTGTACCATAGGATAATGGCACCTTGAGGACTTTGTGATGTTGGAGCATGACCTTCTTGCCTCCTTTGGAATTAGCGCATTGAAGGAAAGCTAGTTGAAGGAAGCACTGTCTTCCCTTTCTGCAACAGCAGCTCCTGTTTGCTCCTGGTCTTCAGCCACTGCTATCAGGAACTATGGGGCTGCAACAGGTGCCCATTGCAGGTGGCCCTTGCAGGTCTTCCCTGCCCTCACCAACCATAAATGAATTCTATGTACTGGCCCTACCACGTCTGTGTTTGCAGGACAGCTATTACCATTTCAGAATGATTGTAGGCACGGAAGTTTGAAAAGTTAAAACTCTGTCTGTCTGCTGTTGGGGAGAGAGAGGAATTGCCCAGATAAAGGAAGGCTTGAGAAAATATCTGTAAAGACTTTATGTAGATGATTTAATAGCATTTTTTCTGCTATTGTTTAACATGAAAAAGCAAATGGAGCAATGAAAAGTGGGGTTAGAGAAAGAATTTAAAAAGAGCACTGAGAAGAAAAACATTTCTCTTTCTGTTGGTAGCCTGTCTGTCTAATAAACCTCCTTTACAAACAACTCTTCAAGTGAGTGGCACGTGCTACCAGTGGATTGGCAAAACACTTTTGCAGCTGGTGTATTTAGTATGCAGCTGCTTGATTTTGTATTTTCCAGCAGCCTGTTTTTCTCAGGATGGTCTCATACTGCAGAAAGAGATACGGAATGCCATTAGCTGGCTTTTATTCTTTGGAGCACAAAACAGAGGATGATGAATTGGCTGGGATTGTAATGGTGAGTGTTTATATATAATGTTACAGTCCTGATAGGAACAAGTTCTAATAGACATTACATACTTAATCTCTCTCTCTTTTCAGAACCTGGAGTTTTAGGTTGTTTTGCTGTTCACTTGTGTATTCACATCCCAAATACATATACACTTAGATTCTCAAGTGTAAAGACGTACTTAGTTTTGTGATACCTACAGGCACACTTCTACCTTGTTTTTCTTATGGTTTTCGCAGGCATTATACCCAGGCAAATCAGGTTTCCTTCTGCTGTAGGTCTCCATTAACATGCAATGGGAATGAAGGATAAGGAAGATTACTGAACAGAAAGCGCTTAGGAAGACCTGCCTTTCCTGCTAAGTGAATGACAAATTTAGGACTGTATTACTAAAGGTATCATGACACCTACCTGTTTGTGCAGTACAGATGCGACTAAATGCCTAAAGTACTTTGCAGGTACCGTAAATCTAGACATCCTGTTGGAAAGCATTCTTCAGCCTGGATGATGTGTCATTGGGGTGGTTTACCTTCATGCAGTTGTAGCATGTATTAACACAAGCAGTTTGTTACCCAAGTAGTTGGTATACAGACATTGCTGTGCCTTGAGTTGCTTTGAGTTTCAATAGAAACAATCTCTCTGAACATTTAAATAACTTTGTGATGTCTGAATAAAAAAAGATAGGATCTCTCTGATGTCCACTGTGCGCTGTGACTTGAGGCATCAGGCCCCTCATGTAGCTCAGATGAAGAAGAGCTATAATG
>NW_010587473.1:10910-46425 GCF_000705375.1 Tinamus guttatus
GGTTATCATTGTCTGTTCTCTACTCATTCTAAGAGCTTATGCCTACCTAAAGATTTGAAACTGTGGTAGCTGGCACCAAGACCACCATCAGTAATATAGACCATGGAGTGGGCTGATTGAGAGTAAATTTGCTGTGCCAAAATGCGATATGTTAATTCCATCTTATTTCTTGAGTGAAGAATCCAGAGCCATCTGTGGTAGAAAAAAGCAAGTAACAGCAAGTAATGATAGGCATTAGTCTCTGTAAGAGATAAGGTGCAAATTTAAAAACTCTTGACCCTATATTTTCTTGCTGAAAGCAACTGTATCTTAAGAAGACCAGAAGTTGCCTACTTTGTCTACACCTTCAGATGTTGTTCAGTAAAATGCTCAAATATTGTAACAGAACATAGTTAATATGTCAATCATTTTTCAAAATGCCTGAATATAAGTGTTGTAAAATGACTGGTTAACTATTTTTTTTAACATACACAATGTCCTATAAAGTTTTTATATCATTTTATTTAACATTATTTGTTAACAGTGAACTTTAATCTCAAATAATCACTAGAGCTTAAATTGATATTAATTGTAATTTTGTGGTTGTTATTTTTCTCTCAGAAGTACAGTTTTCTCAAGCAGGAAATGTGGTTTACGAAAGTGTGTATGTTTCAGTGTAAGTAAGTGGTACACCATTATAAAATTCACCGAGAGATCCAGTCCCCTGATAATGTAAATGGAAAACATCCAGGCCTTACTTTTCCAGGCAGTCAAATTCTGAGCATCATCAAAAATATATATTGTGAAAAAAAAAAAGGTGAGAAAGAAAGGCTGCAATCAGAAGTGCTTCCTATTTCTGTAGACTGTTTGAGAAAAGATTATAACTCCCATTCATAGGAGTTGAGAGCATGAGGCACTTAAGTATGAATCTCTACAAACAAAAGAATGAAGACTGGATCTAGTAAAGTGGTCTGGCACTTAAATTATGTGCATTGAAGTAATTCCATGTCCAAGTAACCAAGCAAGGCATTATAGTGCACTGCAGGTGGTATGCAAATAAATAACATATTTTTTAAAAAAATACAATTTTATGTAAACTAATAATTTTATCCTAGTTAAATAATAAAACAAAACACAGAAATGCTGTGTAGTGTTATGTAAACTAATCACTTTATCCTAGCTAAATAATAAAACACAGAAATGCTGTGTAGTGTTTGGTTTCCCCAAGATTTTGCTGATCAAAATAATTCAGAAGTGAATAAACAAATAAATAAATAATAAAAAATGATGAAAAAGAATGGTGATGGCTTAAAGTATTCTTCAATTTACTATCTGTGCTCTATAGTATGATACAGTGCTATGGAATAGTGCTTATATAATGATGTTGTATTTTTACTTTGCCAACAGAGAGAAAGGCTTGGGCAAATAGCCAATATGATAATCTGATAGTCTCTCTATAGTTCAAAGACCACAGTTAGAAAAACATTTTCTGGAGATAACTGGTATTAGCTGTAGTTATAATGATATGTTCTCTTGAACCATCATAATTAAGGTGCAACTGATAACAATGAAAAACAAAGAATACATATTATATGAAGTGGGCAATTTGGCTGTATGAAAGACTGCTTCACTGCTAAAAATAGAAAACCACCATTAGAAGTGAAAGGAAGACAGCTACACAAGATGAAACCAATTAAATGAATAAGGAACACAAAATAATATCAAAATTACAAATTAATTATGGCCTTAAAGGTAAAAGAATACCTGTTAGTGCATGAACAAAGAACTAAAATCTGTAATGTATAAAAAATTGCTAAACCATTGTACTGCCTTACCTAAAGAGCCTTCCACAAATGGACCACTGCAGACTAAGGTAGGAAGCTGGATCTCTGCCACTTAGTCAACTATCAATGAAAGTTCCAGTGGTTTTTGACAATACTAATGTGTTTGACCAGCAAGCCTCTGCCTTGAGGAGGAACACTGACTATTTTCAGCCAAATAGAACATGGCAGATTGTAGGGCAGCAAAGCAGGGGCAGAGGAAGGACAGCAAGGATATATAATACAGCTGCTGGGCGTAGAGAAACCTTCCTGTAGCAAGTGGATGTCCTAGGATTGGCTTAATTATGCTTTGTCAGTTTTTACTACAAATGCTATAACTTCTCTCTTTTTCAGGTGGTTGTTAAAGGGCTAATGGGTGTAAAGTGGTTTTCATGAAAGATTACAAGAGGGGAGGAGAGGAGCACGTGGGACAGAAGGCAGATAGCAAGTAGGAAGCTGGTTGTTTTGACATGCATTAGTGCTTTGCCAGAGAGGCAGTGCTGAATAGGCTGACACCTCTTACGAAGTAGTGGGACTCACTACTTTGACTGAGTGGGTAATAGCTGCTGCTGTTACCTGTAGAGAGGAAGGAGCAAACCGGGATGTAGAGAATTAGAACAGGGGTTGTTCCCCGAGTACCCTGGGGAGGTGAGAGAGTCAAGTAGGATGTTCTTTTTTGCAGTTTTCTTAGTCTTTTCTGTGGTGGGAAGTAGTTCTTGCTCTATAAAAGGATATTGTACCCTATGTAGGTCTCTCTGGTGAGGACCTGTCTCACTGCAAGTAGAACATGCCAAGAATTTTCATTCAAATACTAATTTTAGGAAAAAAATATAATCAAAATGTCAGATTTTTCTGTGCCAGAGGAAGTCTATCCCCTGTACAGATCAACTGGTCATCGAGTTTGGGTGCTCATAGTACAGAACAGAGGTACCACCTCTCATCTGTAGCATGTCTGCAATAAGTGGAGAAAAAGCTCATTTAATCTGGGCAAATGCAGGGAAAAAAATTCACAGGTTTTAATTCATTTTATTCTTCTCCATTTCTAGGTTTCCTTCTCAGCTTCTCTTTCATCATCTCTGCTCATGGGGCAGGAACTCTGTGCTTATCCTAGGTTCCTAAGGAAATGAGATCTGTGTGTGTGAATATAACTGTCTCCCTATTAATTTTTAATACCAATGGTGAACTTGAACTTGAGTATAAATAAAATGGTAAATAAAGATCCTGCAAAACTAAGCTACTACAGTTTTAATGAAATCAAGTGACAGAAGAAAGACCTCCCTAGCATCCTAGCTGAAGAGAGTAAATTCAGCTTTTATTAGATAATTCATAATTGCATGTTGCATTTCTTCTCAGAAACTGCTACTCAGGAAAAAAAAAAAAAAAGAGAGAGAGAAAAAAACAAACAGTCCAAACCTCTTTTCTTGAGAAGGAGAAAATTGCAAAACATTGTAAAGGAAACTTTTAGAAAATATTATTTTTTAAAGGAACTAGCCATAATTCACAAAGACAGCCCATTTTCCCCAGAAATCCTAGAAAAGCAACTGCATCATCTACATGATAGTGGTATTTTGAGTTGAGAGAACTGATTAGGGACACTTTAGTTACAGATTTTCCAAGAATTGATGCTAGTACATAGCCAGAACTGGATCACACTGTACAGGTAGCACTTTATCCCAAAGTTTTTTTTTTTTTTAAAAAAGGCACACTAGGAGATTGAGGTACTGAGAGAGAAAAAGTGTAGTAAACCGGGAATCTCTAAGGATGAAAACAGCTGATGAGAACATGGTAAACCACCTTATATTCTAGCACAAGAAACCTCAGGAATTGTTCAGAGTACCCAGATGTAGGCTCATGTTAGAGAAAGATCGACTGTTGTATTAATATCTCATACTCTATCTCTGGCACAGTTTAATCACCTGACCTGGTTGAACACCTGGCTCAGTGCACCCTTTTTTCAACACTTCTGCACCATTTTATTATCAGTTTAAGTTATGAGCCAATAATACACACCTCATGCATGATTACTTGTCACATCAGAAGAATTTACCTCTTCATATTTAGCCCTATCATCATTCATAGCCTGTCTAAGGACAGCCTGCCTCCCACCCAGGCTGCTTCTTGCTGGCAGGTGTCTTCTCAGTTGCTCTTCCTTCAGATAAATTTGGTAAATTAGACATCAGGTTTTTGGGTGGCAAGTTTTTGAGGTCTGTAGGCAGAACTGGCTGTATGGGAAGGAAGGTGGCTAATGGTTGAATAGTATATGCTGTAATTTCAGGGCTTCACTTACCGCATCCTTATAAAAACCATTTAATAATCATGCCTTCTAGTGGGGGGGAGAAATGCTTTTTCTTTTGTTACTTAGGAACTGCTGAAGGTGCTCTTCATCTTGTAAGAAATGTTTCCAATAATATAACGAAGAGGAAAAGTGACCTGTCAAATTTCATGCGGCTGCAAACCTGGCCTTAGTTGTACTCAGGGCTGAAGAAACAATTCAGAGGGTTCAAACCATTACTGTCATGGAATAAAAGAAAATATTTAAGGGCTGAATAGTTTTATCCAAGGTAAACTGGTATACATTCTCCCAGTTGGTATTTCATTTTTTAAAAAGTAGTTTTTGTAGATGTCTGTGTGAAAGCTTGTAGATTTAGATTTCAAGAGAAAATATTAATTCATTTGGAGTAAATATTGAATCTGGCAAGAATTATAAGGTGAGCTAAAAGCTAGCCAAGGGAGCCATTAATTTGGAGGCTCATTTTATATCTCAATCATTTTCCTGTCAAAAGGTGGGATTAATGATGACTACTTCAAAACCTTGCAACTCAGTTTGTTCAGACCCTATCTTTACCATCAGGAAGTTATTTAAGTGTGGATTTTTCTTCACAATTTATTCATAATGCACTTAGAAAATATTTTTGCTTGGCCACTGCTGCTGTTCCCCCCACTAAAATCTTCTCACATCTAAGCAACAACAGTACTATATAGACTTCTTCACAGGGATCTTTTTTCCATGTCTTTTTGTTCCTCACTGCATGTCTCTAGATGCTCTCCAGTTGGTTCCTACCAACCAGTTAGTTCATCTTTCTTACTGTGGGTGTGTGGAACAGGCCCTGTCCTGCAGATGAGCAGTGCAGACAGGTCACTGCCGCTGTGCTGCAAGGTCCTGTCCTGTTTATACTGTTCACCGTCATGTCTGATGTTGCTGACTTGTGTCTATCATAACCCTGCAAAGCACCTTCCAAATTAGATGTTCCCAGGTTTTGTCCTGTTACAGGTCTTCATTTGAAGGTAAGTTTTCTATTATGTTTATATATCACGAGTGGTTACTACCAATAACTAGGAAATTTAAAAGGTCTTTACTTAATCATTAATTCTTGCAGTGTATGTTTTGTGAACTGCTTTAGTAAAGGCTAAAATGCATGAAAAATTGAGAATTCCCCCACTCTATCAGCTCTCCCCTATAAATATCACTAACTACGTTTATACTTCCAGGAAAGCAGATGCTTAGGTGTTAACCCTCTGAGATGTTGTGTCTACTATCTATGTACTTGTTAAGATATGGTTTGACATGACTTTATAGTAAACTAGTGCCTAACAGAAGCAATAGGGTTATCAGAATCACATTTTTGTATATTATATTTTTGTATATGCAGATTCAAGACCAAGGAAAATTTTTCGAAGTGTCAGTTGGAAGGAAAGTCTGGTTAGCAATCAATCCCTTAAGCAGGGACGCAGAGCAGAACTTACCCTGTTTACTCTACAGGAGAAAGGTAATAACATTTTTTTCTCACCTTACAGAGCAAAGGGTGAGAAACAAGTAAAGTTTAAAAATCCTGGGAAAATTTGCTATATCTTCATGTTTTATACCTGTTCACTCTAGCATCATTATACTGTATTTATATTAAGTGCAGGAAGAAGGAAGTTTAACAAGAAGGGTTCTTTGTCCCTTTTAAAATGAAAGTGATATAACTTTCATGTATATATTGGATGATTCTCTTCAGAGATCAAAGTCTTGTTTGTATAAGGGGATATGTATACAATGGCAGATGCTTGAGGAAGTAGATTTTTTTGCTCTAATGTTTGAGTAAAGATCCCAGTGCTGATTCTCCAAAGCACTGTTCTGGGTCAGAGCTTTTCAGTGCTTTTCAGTTTTTAAATTAATGTCAAGAAATAGCCAGAAGCATGAATGGTCAGAGAATGGTTCTAACATTGCACTGACCAATTTTATTTATCTCCCATTTTACCCTTATGAAATGCAACAATTATGAATGAATTGGAAATATGGAGAGCAGTTCCCCAAGTTATAACGTAGAGAGGAATGTTAGAGAAATGTATAGTAAAAGGTAATGAAGGAAATCTAGGAAAGATTTAGAACAGTTTGGTGATGCTGCCACCTCATCTCTGATTACATTAGTACTGTCAATTTGCAGAATAAAAATCTGGATTGATGTGTGCTAGTGAAGGAAAAGTCTGAAGTAAACTTGGTGGAGCATCACAGGAAGGTTCACAGTCCCCAGTTCCTGTCTTAGTTTTTATAGAGCTTGACTCCGTAACTTATATCTACAGGGCAGGAAAGAGAAGGCATTACGGTGTACAGCTCTGCTGGCAGCCCTCACTCATCATCAGGCTGATGCAGACCTTTATCCAGGAGGGGTGTGGAAAGTGATGAACGAGTCTGCGTGTCTTAAACCTATGGTTCAGTGTCAGTAGTGAACCCTTGCTTCCCATTGCGCTTTAGTTATCTCTCTATACACTTCTATTCCCTCGTGTTACTCATGTAAAAGATTCTTTCAGTTATGAAGTGCTGTTGAAATAGGTAAAGTTAGAATGTGAGGTGGCACGAGACATATTCTGGCTAGGAAGAAAATTTTTCATGGAGTACGTGAAATCCATATAATTAAATCAGCATTTAGTAAATAGAAAGAACTGATCTTAGGTTCAGTTTTCCCTGTAATCTCAAAAAATCTATGACTACACTCTTACAACAGCTGTAGGGGTGAATTTAAGAGTGAATTTAAGAGAGAATAGGATATAATTCACTCTGGTACAATTGTTATGTTATTGGAAATTTTGTAACGCTATCACAACAGTGAGGCCCTTTAAACTGTGGAGAAAATTTCCTACTCTATTGCTTTTATGCATCTTTATTAATTTCAATGAAGGTGAAGTTCCTGTTAGGATGAAAATTTCGGGAGCAGTTAATTGTGCTGCTCTAGCCAGTGTGCAGGCACTTTACATTGGTTTATAGGGTCCAACTAACATTTCGGAAATGTAACTTCTGCTGTTTATTCTGCTATTAGATGTCTTTAAAGCCAAGCTTTTCTTTCTGGGCAAAAAGCATAGATGCTTTTCTAGCTGATGCTTTCTCAGGCTGGTCTTGTCTCTCCTCTTGTTTTTTTTTTGGCTTTCCTGATGTGCACACCACATTGCCCATTGACTCTGTAAATGTGCACCCAGTATCATCCTTTTACTAGGCATCCTGATGATGTTACACAGAATTTCCTCTCCATGGCAAACTATAGAGGCCAATTCAATTTCTGTGATAAGCACTGCTTGCATGTGGCAGCTGCCATACCAAAAGCTGTTTATCCCTGTCTCTTACAGTCATCTCTTTGCTATTCCTGTTTGTGTTCCTATACACTGAATACCCTCCTTCTCACAGGCTTTTCCTCTTTCACTGGCACCCTGCATTCTGCTACACTGTCAATTAAAAACGTGCTTTGTTCCGCACGTGTAAATAATTTTTCTAACTTTTCTAACTTCAATTTAGAACAGAATCATCACATTATACAGCATCCTCCTCCTGTGCCAACATCACTCTGCTCTGGTTGTGCATCGTTAGATCACACCATATGCCTGCTGAATATGCCTGGTATAGTAAAATATTTGAACTTTGCTATGCGTAATGCAAATATAGATTGTGGAACAAGTGTGAAGAATTAGGTTGGGCAAACATTGCTTTTTCTTGATAACGTTTTGTGAATGTAAGATTTTCTGTTGAGATTTAGTAGGAATTTGTTCAAGACAATTTCAACACTTTCACAAAGGTGAGCAGAAGCTGAATCAAATATTTGAATCGAATATAATATCTGTGACTAAAAAAAAAAAAATCCAAAGATTTCCATCTGGAAAACACCCTGTTGAGCTGTTTGGCAGATATTGACCAATGGTCATCCATAAAGTTCTGGGTGTTTAAGTGTTTTATTTGCTGTCAGCTTGAGTCTTTTTTGTGCTGCTTTGTCAGCTTTGTGTCAGCTTTGGTTTTTTTTTTTTTTTTTTTTGTGTGTGTGTGTTTCTTTTCTCTATGCATATGAAATTGTAACAGAGGAATTACTCCATCTGACAAACCATGCTGGAAAGAAAAATAGTTGGAATTTTTCAATCCTTAGGTATTTTCTCATATTACAATTAAGAAAATCAAAGAGAAATCTTGAAGTGGTAAAGGACTGAGAAGAAATGTTTCAAGTTTCCTATTTCCTGATATCAACCCAAAAAGCACAGTGAGTAATTTTTCATATAATAATGATTGCTGACTATGTCATTGCTGGGTTTATTGTTTATAAGCTAAGGGATGACATCAATAGCATCAAATGTTGATTTTGAGATGCTGCATAAATTCAGAAATAACAGCAATTTTTATTAAGCAGGAGGCTGTCATCTTGTGACAATTCTCCCTTCCCAATAACTCTATTTCTGTTGGGGCAGCGAGTTACTTTTCAGCTGAAGTAATTTTGTTTGGCACATGTTAGTTTCCAGTTATGTAAAGGATTGCCAAAGAGAAGTGGGAAACTGTCCATTCGCACTGTCCACAGCAGATTAAACAAATGTAAAGGGCTTAATTTTATCAGAAATTTCTCAGTATATTTATATTAGATGTTAGGAAAATGTTTCTAATGATAATGACTGTGAAGGAGAGGAATAATTTGTATTGGCTGGGCAGAAGCTGAATCTCTGTTACTGGAAGTTTTTCAGAAATGACCTATGTCTACCTGATGCTTCCTTGAGTCAAGGACTAGACATACATGGCTGAGATGCAGATGACAAGATGATGACCTCTCAAGACTTTTTACCAGTCATCTGTTTCTTGGATTTTACAAACACTGCCCACTCGCACAGAAATACTGCGGATTTGCAGTTGCACGTACATTATGGGACATAAGCTCCTTTATGTTTGCCCATGTAGAAATTCATGCAAGACTGCAACAGAACTTCAGGCTGTCATAACTCATTTTATTATGAGTAGATTAATAAAATATAACCTCCTAAGGTATGACACTTAAGCAGTCACAAATAATTATAGTCAAAATACAACTTTAAAGATAAATATGCTTTCTTTACTAATCTGCTTTTTGCCTCTGTGAACTCTTTTCATTATTTTGGTGCTTAATGGTCATTTTATAGCAATAGGATTGTTTGAAACAAATTCAGTAATATAATGCAGTATAAATTACTCAAGCACATTGAACAAAATGAGCTTTCAGAGGATTTTCCTTCTGTAAAACAGATATGATGTATTCAGTTCTTATGTTTATATACTAGAAAAAATCAGATATTTGCTTTTGCGGATTTAGCATCCCACTCTAAACAGTTTTCTCACCTAAGACTTCCCCAAAGTTAGGTGATAATCAGATATTTGATATAACCATTACATTTGTCTTGTGTCATTATTTTTACTTTAAAGGGTGACATAAATGCAGCAGAGCACTTTGCTGGAACACAGAGAAGGTGCCATGCTGTACAGAGGGCACTTACTGTTTTAAGAGCCTTTTAAACCTCTGCTCATGTCAACAGAAATTTGCAGAATGAGATGAGGTTGCTCTGAAGCAACTTGCCTCAAGCATCAGATTTTTGCAACTGGGCTAGGTACTGCACACCAGAAACAGCCCTGAGTGTTTCAGACCAGACCAACCTGCCTGCCCTGCCCTGGTCCTCCCCCAGTGCGAGGACGGGTTGTCCCTTTGCGCAGCTCAGCTAGCGCAGGTTACCTGACCGGCCAGTGTGACCATCTTGGCTTTCCATGGTGCTGCTGACAAAAGGAGGAGCTTATTTAGCAAATTCAGTAAGTGTTTCGGGGGAAACTGATGATGATTCAGTGGTAACAGTCAAAATAAGAAACTCGAAAGAGAGAATGGTGGCAAACAGGGAAGACAAAAGAATACTGGCAAAAAGTTTCCTTGTTCAGTGTTTATATATCTGAATGATTACTTTTTATACACATGTAATCCACTCAAAAGCTGAAAAAGCACGTAAAGTCACGGGAAGCAGATTTTTATTTGTGAGATTGCTGGCTGTGGCAGATAGCTAGTCGCCTGAGAAGTGAAAATGATACTTTTATCATATTTTAGTTAATATTAAAGAAAATGCTACTGCAATGTGCTTTTTTTTTTTCTCTGTATGCTGATTATACATAATGCTTACTCAGATCTTACTTACACCAGGGCTGTGTCCTTATAACATTGACTCCACTAGTTTGGTTTCAGATTTGTACAGATTCGCATTAAAAGAAGCTGAGGTTTGCTTGTCTTTGAGATATAAAGTTCAGTTTGAATGCAATAAAGGAGGGCCCACACTTTTTGAGCATACCTTCACTGGTATGGTCGCAGTTGAGTGTATGTCTACCTTCATATCTCTGTAACAAATGCATCTCGTAAACCCCATATGTATATATTTATTTATATTTATAGATTAATATATAAAGATAATGATGCCCAGATAATTTGAATGGCATGCTCACATTTTCTCCATAGTTGCAGATGAGCCCTTCTCTATAAAGGGCTTTTCTCAAGCACACCAAGTTCATTCTTCACAGTGCCTATGATTTAGTGAGATTTACGGACTTTGTTTGAAAAGCCCTTTGATAAATAATGTAATTATCTTGTCCACTTCTTTATGCCCCATTTGCAACATAGCAGATCATTTGGCAGCACTTCATTAACCAGACAGCCAAGTGCCTTAATTGAGTAAAATAATATATTTTAAAATGTAAATGTTAAATGAGTTTAACTGACAAAGTAGGCACAGGGCATGTACGTGACTTACCTGTAAAAGAAGCCTTCCTCAAAATGCCTGCTTATAAAGTGGACATATCTGACTCAGTGTTCAGAGGTGAAGTGTGTCACATTATCTGCTTCATATAGCATACATTGCAAATAAAGTCTGCCTGTGTGCCAGCAAAGTCATCCCATGACCTGACCTTGAATGACAGAACGATTTGAAAGTATTCACTGAGAAGACAGCAGGAACAATTTTCAGCCTGTGATGCTTGGTGAATCTACTCGCTTTCAGTGCAGATTATTTCTGGTGTGTATGAAGTCACTTGAGTCATTCTATTACCTAATGGAGTAAAACGATTTTCAACGAAGAGAAGAGAAGAGAAGAGAAGAGAAGAGAAAAAAGAAGGCAAAGCAAGGCAAAAGAAAGGCACATAAAAGAAAACAAAAGAATGTGAGTAGTAAGAAGGCAAAAGGAATTGCGAAAGCAAAGGAATTGCCTGTAATAACCCAAGTATATCTTTATTCTGTCTCCTTACTACTAGATTTTCATGGTCTTTCTATAGGAATGCATAAAGGGACTAGAGGACTTCAGGGCAAGGAGGACCTTGCCCTTTCAACAGAGTTGTTGTTCCCTGAGTCTTTTAAAAATCTTTCTGGTCTTCAGTTACCAATAGGGATGTCCCAGGCATCCCCTTGCACAACCTTGACTTCCCCATGCAACTTATTTTTTAAGAGCTAAGCAGCAGTAAACAAAATCTCTATATGCCAAAAATAAAAATCTTTTTAGGTTTATTTCTGTTGAGGATGTGGGAAATGCCTCTGAATAGGACCTCTGAAATATTACAGATTTGGCTTCAGTGACAGATGGAGCAATTGTCTAACCTCAAAATAATAGTTCTGTTTGACTTGAATGAGTTTTGTATTTCATGTATTAACTGCAAGTTGTTTTCATTTTCATTCTGCAACATTTTATTATGATCGTCAAAATGTTATCTGGAACGGATCTCTGGAGATCTCTGGTCCAACTTCCCTCTCAAAGTGGGTCTCTTGCTAGTACTAGATTAAGACGGCCATTGTTTGTCTAGCTGAGTTGTGAAAACTTTGGCTCCCGTGGTGAATCTTCTTCTCTGCATGCATTTTGCAACCTGTTGGAATTAGAGCTTACTGATTAAATGTAGTGTTACATTTCTTTTTTCTCTCTGCCTCTGTTAGTACTGTGATCAGTACTATTTAAGGTTCCCTCCAGCAATGTCACCATAGTGGCATTGAGATGGAAAGCATTAGTACATCTGTTGAGTAGGACATATTATTTACTCTGCAAGTGTCAGAAGTGCATGCTTAGCATCTAAAAGCCAGTGTTCTGGGTTTGCTAAGACCGAGTAAAGGTAACAAGAAAACAAGGGATCTCTAAACATTGTCCGGGGAGAAGTATAGTTTATCATGGTAACTAATTGGCTACATTGTACTGAGGACTGATGAATTCTTCCAAGGAATGAATAAAGGTTATGTAATGATATGTCTATCATTGTTACCCTTGGTCATCTTATCAAGAGCAAACGGAATTGCTTTTATTTGCTCTTGCACATTTCTCCTAGGGACATCTCAGTAAATTGTTATGGGAACTGCTTTAGTTCTTCAGGGACTCTGAAGTGCTAAACTCCATTTTTTTTTTTTTTAATCTGGTAAGCAGACAGAGGCTAGAGAAGGTGGGGATTTGCATCAGTGCTGGTCTTATGTTGCTGGATCTGAGCAGTAGCCACCACCTGAGCTGAAACTGGATTCCAAGAAATTCTGAATTGAAGAGAGAAAAAGTGATCAATTTGTTCTTGTCTGGGGAAAAACCAGGAATACAGCTCTTTGAAGCCCTAACATGATAGGAGCAGGTAATTTGCATCTCTAAATCTCACTATTTCTATAACATTTTTATCAGGAAGAGACTTATAAGCTAACCAATTTTTTGAAGAGCTAAATAAAGATCTGGGTAACTGAATTCTGGTAACTGATGTTTATTCTATTCATCTCATAAATATTAGTGGGTGGCAGCTGACTCTGAAACAATGAGATTAGTCATCAGCTTTTTTTCCTAACACCTATGAGTTTTATATTTAGTTATCTTCTTTATACCACATGCCATTAAAAATAGTATCCACATGAAGAAAAGTGCATATCTCCTAACTTTAATGAAAATAATGTTCAGATTGTACTTAAAGGTCTTAGACATCTAATACAAAACTAGACAATGTGGGCAACTGATCATGTAGACATCTCAGATTGCTTGCTGCATCCTATTCTCAGTGGTAGGCAGAACAACATCATTTACCTCTCCGAGTACTTTTGGGAGGGTTACAGCCTGACTATGCCCCATACTAGCTGTAATTTAGTAAATTAAAAAAAAAAAAAAAACACAAATAAAATCAAGGCAGCAATCAAGCCCATCTCCTCTGTAGGACCATCTAGGCCTGTTAATGTCTTCTGATGTTGACTACTTGCTTGGAGGTTGCTTAGCTAACTGAGTTTTGCAACAGGTCCATACTTGGGATCTGGCTTACGAAGCTCACCTTTTTAGGTGACTAGATGCCTTACCATATGATTAATAGACTCGTTAATAGTGATGTGCCTATACCACCTGGTTGCTAAGTGCTGTTTACTGAAAGGAGACTAGAAGGCATGTGCTGAGAGAGTGCTCAAAGTCTAGCAGGCCACAAAGTATCCAAAATGGTTCACATTTCCTGAAACTATGCTACTTATTCTAATCAAGGAGATTATAGGAGAATCTCACCCTGGACTAGAAAGCTAGGTCATGCAGGTAGTGGATGAGCAAGACTTACTGATTTAGACCTTTCTTTATTTATTTACTTATTAAATTCGCAATGGTCTCATGTAAAATGTCAACAAGTTCCAGGCACTTCAAACTCAGTTCTGCTTCTTCACAAGTTAATACTGGTATTACTGGTTATTTTATGCATTCCTACCATCATATATCCAAACATTTCAATAATGTGTACATACCTGATGTTCTTAACTTACATTTACTGCTTCATAGATTTAATGTCACTTTCAATCACAGTGATAAAATAGAATTATCCATCCACTATTATTTATATGTCAGTGAAGATGAATATATTCCAGAAAGATGCAGATGTATCTGCCTACCTCTGAAATGCACAGAAGACTTGATAGGCACTTGACACAAAGTGTTTTTCTGTTGGGCGTTTTGTCATGTCATTACAAGAACCTCCCTTGCTGATTCTTAGGCTTAAGTAGCACTTAGGCACTTCTGTCAGCTTAGTTTTGATGGCACCTGTATCTTTATACAGGTCACTATTAGTGAAAAAAAAATACTGGGCTTTTAAAAAAAATTCTTCAGAGTTCTGTCTTGCACAGAATGAGAACAGAGAATTTCAAAGCCATAGAATCAGTTCTGAATTTCAGGCATCTCCTACAGACATACATGCTTAAAACTTGATATCTGAATCTGTGAACTGGATCTCACCCCTGGTCATTTATAGGTACAGGATCATTTGAGATCATCTAAATCTGGCCTAGGTTACTACTCTGGCTTTTGTATCACCTCTGTCAGCCTATATCATTCCACCTACCTACGTCATTCCCACATGAGTTGGAATGTAAATAACAAGAAAAAACAGTTAAGTACCAGGTAACATTTTAGGTCATCTAATTTCTGTGATTCTCTAAGCCTTCAGACATCTCCCAACCAGAAGTGCCAGGATGAGAAAATTTTCTTCAGCTGGTATAGGTATGGCTTATAGAATGATACTAGGTACTCACATAGAACACAACCCACAAAGAGTTCCAAATAGGGCATTTAGGCCAGAGGTATTCTACGGAGCATAGTTTCTCTTTAATCAATTAGGTTTCTTGTACAAAGTTTTCTTGTTTCAAGTGCAGGACCTCAACAAATAGTACAATACCAGCTCCAAATATAAAAAAAAAGAATGTGTTTCTATTTCAAAGGCAGCCTGTGAAGTAAAGCTTAACATAAGTAGGCAATGGAGCCCTGCCAATTACATTGTTCAAGTTGGGATAATTGCACAGGCTAAAAGAGTTGCGTCCCTCTGTGGCGGATCCGTGGAAATGAGAGTTCCTAGGCAGTCCTAATGAACTGAGCCAAATTGGATCCTCTAAAACAGCTCTCTTCTGAAATTGCTCTTGACAAGACATTTTTTTACCATTAACCAACCTCTGTGTCACACATTTAATGGCCTCTGTCTTTTTATGGGTCTTAAAAATTATTTTTATGCAACCTGCATGACATCTTTGAGATAACTCTTGAAAGTTATTGATAAATGAATTTCAAGTGTCAAGACACACTGACATCAGTGTGGTAATAGTTATTTCAGACCTTCATTTTAGGAGCTGTAAAAATCACATTTTTCCTGTTTGTTTTTCTGTTTTTCCTCATTGTGAAATCATTAAGATAACCGTGCTTTAGCCCTGATATCTTCTGTTTATCGTGAACTCAAATTTTAATTGTGTGGTATTCACAAGAACAAACGCAGACAAGTTGGTCTCATGTACAAGGTCTTGTCGCTAACTGAAAGCATAACCTGACAGCATTTGCTCATATTTGCATGAACAACGTAAGCCTGACCCTTTAAGTCTCAACTTTCTACATGGTATAACTATACAGCTCATTCATAAATTAGTAGATGATACCCTACAAAGGTGTTATAGTAGTAAGAATTCAGATAGAAAAGAAACTAAGAGGAGTCAAAGGACTAAAAAAAAAAGCACACCTATGTAAGCTATATGCACCAGAAAGTTGTTTTTCCTTCACTCACCTCAATGTGTCATTATCCACTTAACCTATTTATGCATTGTCAGTTGTCTAGGTATTTATACTGTTCCTTAACACTGCTGCTAAGGCCCCCTCAGCATTAAAGATTGGCGGTTGGATTTAACAAGAACGCAGGCACAGAACTACTACCTCCCTCAAGTGTCTTCTTTCTTGAGATTTCTTTGCAGAAACTGCAGAAATTCTTTGCAGACCTTATCATTTCTCCTTTTTCTAAAAAAAAAGTTTTCTTCTTTCAGAGGTAAAAGTGAAGATAAGGAGCAACAGTGAATTGCCAGAATTTTGACTAATTAGGTGGCTTTCCGGACAGAAATGCCTTACTAACCTCGAATTCTAAATCCATCAAGAAATTGGTCTCTCATACTCCAGGAATAAGAATGTAGCACTCAGAAGGTGAACTGTTAGTATGGCAACTTAAAAATATCCTGTGTATAGTGTATGTAAGTGTATATACTGGATATAAGCTGGAGTTCATTCTTCTCTGTCTGAAACCTGAATAAGATTTGTATTAACTAGTGGTTTATTATTTTCTTGAGAAATCATTTTAAATCATGCCTAGGTTTTTAATGTCACTCGCTTAAGATCATGTTTTTCCAAGGCCCCTATCAGAATGCTTTAATTTCTGGTGAGTAATCTTCCTTACTGGACAAATCTGGTATAACTAGTAGCTATAGTAGACAAAGTTTTGAAATGATCAGAATAAATATTTTGGAACTGTACTGATATGATCAGTACTACTCCTGTCATGCCTGCTTAGCAAACTCTTCTTTTAGTAGTTTCTACTTTCTTATTTTGAAATGTCAAAACAAGATATTTTAACACTGTCAAAGAATTTTCTCCACTGTTTTCAAAACACATTTTCATCTAAATTGATATCTTGCTTTTAAAAGTCTAATATAACAGTACTTTCTGATGGAAAAATGCTGTGAGGAAAAACTGGTCTACATACCAAGGAGGTTTTGAGGAGACATTAAAAATAAATTAATATCAACAATTGTACTGCCAAATGGCACTGTGAATTGCACTCCTTCAACACACAGATAAAAAATTGGTATCTTTGAAAGTAAAGCAAACTCTGGCAGTGTATCCTTCTTTATAATGGGCATTCTTTGCAAATGTGTGTTTTAAATTTGCATAGAGAAATGGTATAAAAACTTGTGTAAACATCACTGTAGATGCTCATTACCAGCTCAGAATCTATCTCAAGAGTTTTGATATTTTAGAACTTTTATTCCTTGTAATAGCTAAGCATACAGGGGAGCTGTCTTTTTTTAGGGATGGTGTCTAACAAAATGAGTAAATCAATAGTGTGTTTTCTGGGCCTTTGAGCAGAAGACTTTAAGGTCATTTACATGCTTGTTCTACAATAAATTGCATCTGTAGTGACTGCACTGTTGCTAGACTCACAGTCAATACAGGTAACATTTAAAAACAGTGAGTGAAAATGAAGGAAATAGTATTTTAAAATTAACACTGTCCATTTGTCTATTGCAGATGGTATAAGCATATTTTGTTATTTTTAGGCTTATTCACTCTTTTATTGTGAAGATACTGGACCAGAACATTAATGAAAATAACAAATATTCAAAAATTAAAATTCTGGATAGCCACTGGAGCTGAAGGAGTTAATTCAGGTTGTGCAGTGATTTGCATGTTTACAGTGGGGCCTTATATGCTAGTTCTGCTTTGTAAGCCTAAGAAATACTGCAAATTCAATAAGCTTTATAAATGTTTCTGTATGAGTCTCTGATCTTCCTAATCAAAGTGTATATTTCATTGTCAATAATGTTCTCTGACTTACCTGTGTAGTCCTTGAGGTCAATTAATCTTTTTCTAAAAAAAAAAAAAATTAAAAAAAAAAAACTTTTTTTTTCTAAATCTTCTAAGTATGCTAAAGTGCTTGGATTTTTCCAGCCTTACGGTTCTAGATTTTCCTCTTTCATCAGGTCAGCTTTATGTACATGAAAAGAGGCATATTGACAGCCAGGAACAAAGGCCTTTCATCCTGATGCTGAAGCCAGGATCGGATGGATGATGCTGGAGGTAGTCTGAAAGAAGGAAACAACACGTCTTTACTTCTTTTCCTCCTCATACTGATCTTTTCTCCATCTATTTGTATTCAAGGTGCTAATGCTTTCTCCCTCTTATTTGTTACAGTCTTTCTTTTTATTTTTTTCCTATTTTTTTGATCTGTTAAACCTTTTCTTCCATATTTTCTATGGCTTTCACAATAGATAACTACTGTTATGAGACAAGGATTTCCTGCAAGCTATAAAGCCCAAGATTTCATACAGCCTAAATTTTCTGTATCTTTGTAAGAGTACTATCAGTGAAAAATAAGGGAAGGAGAAGAATATACCATGATCTTTAAAATTTCCAGATGTGGACACTAAGGTGCTTTCTCTTTGTACATGTATGTAGTAAGTGTATGTGTATCACAACTTAGACAAAGAGGAAAAAAGAGACTATGGAATGAACATTGGTAGTGAATAAAATCTGGGGTGAAGAGTGCATGAAGGGAAACTGCTTTTAACACCATGAACTTTGATTCCTGTTTGCTTGTAAAGGCTGCGATAAAATGCCTTTTCGGTCAACAATCATATTAATGGCTAACAAAAGAACACGTTGAAATATTTGTGAACTGAGTAATTTATAAGAAAGTCTAGCAAAAGCCTGTGTTATGTGCAGAAGAGATAGGCAGTACTGAATAAACACAGCTGAGAAATTCATTTTCTTAATCTTGCCTTCCTGTCCAAGGCCTACTTACTGTGTCTTTCTTCAGTGGTTAAAACATTAGAGAAATGTAACTCTTTGTAATATTTGAATTATTTCCACTAAAACAAAAGAAGATCAGAACCTCATGTGACAGTTAACACTAACTGAAATGGGAGAGAAAAGAACACAACTCACTATTCAATGAGCTCATATTCAAGTCTGCAGCTATAATAGAGAGGATATTAGCTGGCTATGGTGACTGAGATACCTGTAACAATATAAATGACAGATAAAACATAAACATTCAAAATGACAGGACAGATTTTATTCACACAAGCCTGTTTTATTTCCTCCCTCCCTTCCTCCCTTTTTTCCTTTCTTTCTTGCTTGCTTCCTTCCTGCCTCTCTCTCTCTCTCTTTCCCTCTCTCAGATTTAACAGCTACAAATTTCCTTCCCTAATTCTGCAGGAGATGAGACCTGTGGTACAAGAGAGGTATCTCTTGTCTTTAAATTGTGAATTTTCATGAGACTGCATATGTTCCAGAAGAGCAGGATTTCTCCACTGTTAAGGCTAGAGCTGAGGAATGATGTAGTCACCTACTGATTCAGATTATTACAATGTAGATTTTGTGGCCTTATGGTGGTAAATTTAATAATACATTAGCGTGATTTTCATGGCATGCACGACATTAACTGTCACGTTGAACATAAAACATCACGTCTATTCTCTGTGTCCTCTCATACCTCATGCTGTGTAGTATATGCTGGTTTGTTCACGTGTCCATCGATATTGCCACAGTAGATTGACTTTATGTATAGATTTCAATGCTGTAGAGGCAAATCCCTCTATATGAGTGTATCCTTCTGACTTGGTTTTTTCAGACTTCTCTTTAAATAGTCTTAGTAAATGGCTGTGGAAAATCTTTGCCCAGCATTTGTGCAAGTTGCTGGACCAAAGCATCAGGAACTGACGACAGTGAGGATGCAAAGAGAGTGCATGTGTAAGAAATGCACGTGTTTGATTGATGTAGTGAATTCAAATTTTTCACAAGGACAAGGAAGAATAGTGATGACACTAGATTAGTGTACCTTTACTTCATTTGAAGCTGGATGTGTTTTTCACTCCAGCTATACTGCTTTGATCTTCCAATAGCTGTGCTGGCCTCTGCTATCTCATCAGTTGTGTCCTAGGGCAGCGTGCAGCTACGTAGCAGAACGTGGCAGCAGTGGGTTGTCAGTGCTCCCATGCTCATGCACTAAGAAGGCAGGGCTGGTGCAGGATGGAATTTTTATTTTCTTGATAATTATGGCCTGGCACTAAGGCCATATAAGTGCATAATGTGCTGTGCATTCCAGCATGTGTGGGCCAACAGTGCACAGTCATCAATAAAGACAGCTGCTCTACAACTTTGGTTTTGCATTGGGTCTCTGCATGATGAGAATGCCATCTGTGAATGTGAATCTTTAACTGTTGCTGTATTAAATAAATAATAAAAAACCCAAAACATTGCTACAGAATTATGATAGCTAAAAGCAGGATGGAAATACAGCCTTGCTACCATTGACAGTGAAATATTCTGACATTTTACCTTGACTGGGAACACTCATCTCTAGACCTTGTGAGCCTCATTCATAAAATTGTCTGGACATCAGGATTTTTGCAGAAGCTTTGAAAGATGTTGACAGCTTTTCTTCTGACAAAGACCTTATGTGAGTCTTAATTCTGCCATACACTTCTCTTCAATTGGATGCAAAAATAAGATTGTAACAGTCATGGCTCCGTCACACTGAAAGCTCAATTGCCCTTCACAGAGAGCTTTGCAGCGAGCTTGCTAGCCAGGCAGCTGGCTATTGCTCTGCCAAGGATTTTTTCAGTGCCTGAACAAAGTGGAACACAGCAGTGTATCGAAGCATGAACAGTCACTTCTCCGATTTTGTAAAGGAGGATATTCTTTGCATCATTAAACTTTCCAAGAATTACTCCTTACATGCACCAGTTACTTAGCTATAAGCTTAGCATCATAGACATACTATTTTATAGTAGTAAAGATGATGCTTTTTGTCTCGCACTCTGATGTGTGTTTGATAGCTTTGAGGGTGCACGTTTTCTAGGGTTGCTAGTTGCTACTGAATAGGCAACTTTGGAGTTTCTTATCCCACTTCATCAAAGATGACAGACCATTTAATAAACCACTGCATTGCTCATGCCAAGAATTTCTTTTTGTCAGTTGACAGTATTTGACTTTCATCAGTGAAAATTGGCTATATATCCCTACCTGTGAAACTACAAAAAGGTTTAAGCTTTTGTAGAACTGGAATTTTTCCTGATCCACAGCTTGCTGCTGCTCTCCTGTTTCCCTGCCTAACCTTTATCTTTAAAGAGAGAAAGCTTTGCTTGTGCTTCAGTTGGTTTGTGAGGCAAAAATATTGCTATTGTTTTCATCAAAACAGTAGATATTTCCACATAACAAAATCATCCACCTTTGCTTTGACACTGTACACTCTGCCCCAAGTCCTTTTCATTTTGATTATATATTTTCTTTCCAGTTGGAATACAAACAACAAACTGAACTTTGGTTGCCTCTTAGCATGTGTGATTTTTTTGAATCATTTGGCATTTAATCTCTTAACGCCTTTGACTCACTTGATATCTCATTCCTCATTATTGATATCTAGACCAACTGTCTACATCTTACATGGGCCAGCTAATTCTGACATCGTGAGTTTGCTGCACAATGATTACTTAAGAAAACTCTAGACCATGGACTGTGCCTAAACCTGCACTGCCTTATGGTTGTGACTGTATTTTCCAGCTGGCCCTCAGCCTAATTTTAGAAGCAAGATACCATTCAAATTTCCTTTGGAAAATCAGCAGCCGTTCGTTAGGGTATTTTACAAAGCTTAGGTTCCATATAGATGAAGCAGCCCCCAGTAGAATGATTATGTAATTTTGCGCAATGCGCTTAATGGTACCACCAAGTTCCACCTAAAAATACTCTTTGCATGCATTGTACTTAATGAATAGGCACTCACAATGACAATGCAGGACAGGCTGTTTGTAATAAAATCAGTTGATTTTATTTATTTATTTGTTTACTCCACCATGTAACAATTTAAGGGTCAGTGGCTTCTCCAGTGGTTTGCACATCCATTTCTGACTAACAGCACACATGCTCTCAGCTACCTGACACAAATCCAGGTTCTCCCAATTGAATTTTGCCAGACAGGAATACTTGCTTAAGATTAAATTCATTGCTCAGAAATCTCCTTTTTGATCTTGTGTTGGTATCAAGATGCAAAAATTGTATACAGATAATCTTTATTTATATAAAAAAATATATATATATATATATATATTTCCATTCATATCTGGAAGGAGAAGAGTAACAAGCTTGCCTTCTTGCTCACCACCATTTGATAATAGGTCACAAAGGCTCAAAACTGAGCAACTATCCCTTGTGAGATACTTATGTAACAGGCTGAGGCTTAAACTCTGCTGACTTTTTCTGTACACTGAAGTATTCTGAGTCATCTATGACGAGGAAGTAGGAGAACAATCCAGAAAAATCTGTACAAGAAACCGATTGGAAGAAGAAAGGCATAACATGGGCCCTGTTCAACTCTTTCAGTGACGAATATCAGTTATCTGCTGGTACAGTCAACTGGAATGACTGAATAATGGTAGCAGGTATTGGGTAATGGGTGAGGCTTGATCTCTCCATGCAAGAGTTTTTTGTCTTCCATCTTGAGGTACTTTAAAAGACCTGTTCATCTGAGGAAAGAAATATCCCAGCTTTGAGAGACCTTCATGCTCCAGTACCGTTGTTATCCTCTGGAGTTACATATCGAGGTATATCAGATTCAAAGCTAAAAGTTGAAACAAATAGAGAAAAGAGAAGGCTCAGTGAGAACTCTAGTCTCCCAGTAGGAGGAACTTGTAAATAGGGTCATCATTGGTTTTCTCTATATCCACTTGGATTAGGGTAAGAAATTAATAATTTATGGATTTGGCCATTTAAATTAGGTTATTTTGTAATTTCTACATCTTAAGCATTATTTTTGAGACCACAAATTTGAGACCTCTGCTTCTGTCTGAGATTAGCAGGACATTACTGTATCTTACTTTTACAAACCCTTTTCTACTGCCGAAATCGATAAGAGGATTAAGAACTGATCATCACAAGTAACTCTGAGTTACTTTATTCAGATGAGATCTTCCTTTAAATAGCTGTGTAGCATGGTGATGGTCATTTCTGTGTCAGTAATATAAGTCAGTTTGTGTTAGTAGGACGGTGCAGGGGCCAAGTGCAACTACAGTCTCCCAGTCCCTTTACCAGGAAAAAATGCTGCAGAGTAAGCGAGCAGAAGGCATCCTCAGGCACTGTGCCTAGCAGTGCTGCTTCATCATAGCTCAGAATATCGAAGTGCCTTTTGACTAAACAAAAGTATGACAGCAGAAAGAAAACACGTGGTTTCACTGAAGTGTAGTTTTTAGTGCTGAAACTGCACAGGCCACCAGCTTTCAATGCCTCTGGCATGATGGAGCAATGCTAAAGCAGATATCATAAGGGGGTTAGAGTCTACTTATGCTGTGGGGATGGATATTGTTTACCCTCAAATGACTTCGGCTTTTTATGGAAAGCCCAATTTATTAATCTTCTTTTCAAAGCCATAGCAGTATTCTCACTACTAAACAGACCAAAGAGAGACAGAGGCTCTTTTTCAGACAGCTTATGGGCTCAGAAAAGTCAAGATAAAAATGGCAAGACAGAAGAGAGAGAGCTGAGTGAGGTTTCTTTGTAAATTCTTATGGATTTATTTTTATCAAATGCAATCCTATTATGCACTGTTAGAAAGGAGAATTCACTCAATATGGGAACATTACCAATGATTCTCTGTTAGGTTACTGACCAAAAGGGTAATGCAGGACTTATAGCATAGATCGACTATATAAAAGCACATTACAGTTTTCTATGGAGAGAGAGATGCTTCAGCTTTTTGTTTTTCTCATTAAGACATATTATTAGCCTCTTCAGGCTGAAATTGTGTATTTTATTCAAATAGAGCTCTGAGAAATAAAACAGAATTGATATTTTTACTGCTAAATTGACACCAAATATTTTTAAGATCATAAAATAGATTTGATAGAAATCTATCTAATAGAAAACATTGCTAATGTTTCTTATCTGAATCTGCTCTCATGCTAGAATTGTTGATATTTGCTCGCAGAAGCAGACCTGATTTATTCTGTTTGCAAAACACCATTTAGGTTAACTAGTGCTTTCAAAACCAAATTGCATACATTTAGTATAAGATCACTAGTCCGATAACGCTATAGTGCTAGTGCCTTCCCGCAGCAATGGAAATTATTATTATTTTTTTTACTAGCAAGCATAACATTAAGCGATATTAATCTCTAATTTTAAAAAGTTCATGCTGAGGAAAATATCAGGCCTTATCTGCAGTTGTGAATTATATACTAAAGATGAAAATCAAGCATATCTGGACCTAGGTTTGGAAAAAATTGGATATGAGATCACTTTTTGTCTGGAACTCATTTATTCAAATGTTTCCAGCTTTGCCAGTACAATCTGAAAGAATCACGATCCATCCAAGAGGAGACAAGATTATCTTGTTTTAATAAAAGAATGCTAAACAACACAGTTAAAAATATAGAAATATGGCGAATATTTGCACAGTGTATTTAATAGCCATAGAAGTTTCTAATCAGGTCAAGTTCTTTTTGATGAGAAGAAGCAAAAAACTCTTCCACTCCTGGATTAATTTTCTTTTTATTAGTCAATTGTTATATCCTTCAAACAGATTGTCAGAGATGTCCTGCTTGTCTTTATTCTTAAAGCCTTTCCAATACTTTAAAGTGCTTCTTTTGGAGGATTGCAGAGAGGAGAATCAAAGCTTGCTACTTAACAGGAACTTATGCTTGTTTAGCTGTGAACTACTCAAGGATATATAATTATTCTCATCTTCCTTTGTAGGCCACTTTCTGTAAAAACTTTATCTTACAAAGTGAGTAATGGAACACAAAAAAATCCACTTGCTTAATTTCTGCCTAAAACGTCCGTTAATGAATGCAAGTTATGTGCAGTCCATGAGCGGTGCAAGAATAAGTACAAAGTACAGTACAGCTTGCATTGGAAACAAATTAACCCGGGAATATAAAACTTTTCATGGAATTTGTGCGTATTCACCAGTGAATTTATGCATACTCATTAAATATACTTGACTACTCATAGAACCAAGGCCTGATGCAAGACTAAAACAACATCATAAAAGGTCAGATGCCTATGTCTAATTGTGTACAATTCTCTTACTCTCACTTTTACCAGAAACCATTAAATATCTAATAGTACAAACAAGAGAATATTGCAGCTGAAGAAAAGACCTGACTGCCCTGAACTTGTTGTTAATCTTGTCTCCCAGGTATCTGCAAATCACCCTAGCTGCAGCGAGACTACAAGGACTACAGAAACCCAGAGTCCAGATGTCAAAGCTGAGTCCTTCTGCCATGCACACCTCGGACATGCCGCCTGTGCAGGGAGAACACGATGGGAGAACTTTACCCACATAATATCTCTTGGTTTTCCATTAAATGGCTCTGATGGCATCTTTTCTATCTTATAATGTTAAAACTTTTCATCTGCTTCTCAAGTTTTATCACCTATGGGATCTGGAAGAGACAAGAAAGCTTAAAAATAAAATAGCTGGTGAATTGCCAGTGGATTATACCAATCCTGATTACTGGGTACTTTTATCCCTGATGCGTGAGTAATCCTGGCATGGATATCATTGGCTTTGTCAGATAGGACCTGTGTGCTCTCCCCAAGCTGCCTTAAGTAAAACCACATATCGCGCGCCTCCTGCTCCAGCAGTTGTTGCTACATATCTCTACTCGTAATTGTCTTTTCAGGTATAAGCTCTTCAATATTTGGGGCTCATGATCACAGCTGTAAGGCTAGTAATCCTTAGTGTTGGAATCACTAAGCATTAGCATATCCATAAAGAAGAAAGAAGCTTATTTCTGTTAAGGCTTGAATGCAAATAGACAGGAGGATTTTCATGGAGCTGAGCATCCTTTATTCAAGGCTGTCTTTGCAGGAAGAATGCATAACACGGAGTCTTTACCTGCAACTTGTAGGTTAACAAATAAGATAGACCAAAGTTCTTTCAGACTTCTCAATGTTTTGATTTTCCAGATGCTTTATGTTTTCAATACAGTTATTAGAGCTAGAATCTCTTGCGTAGTGTATATACACATGACAACAATTGGTTGTAACGATTTATACTGCAATCCTTATTTGAAGTTGGGTATACCAGCCTCAATTTTGGTGCTGAACTACCAGTACTTACTATGAAACTGTAATGTCATTGGGAATAGTTAAAGATCTACTTTAACTATTAAGATCTACAGTATTATGCTGGATTAGGTTGTAAAAATTAGAAAATAAAAGTTAAACTTTTTCATTTAATATCTGTTTGGTAGTTCTTGTCTCTATATTCGCCATTGGGAGCCCAAAGCTAATTGGCAAGCTCAGCAAAAGACAAAACTGTTTGTTCTGAAAGCCGAGCTCCTTTTTTAACTCCTTAAATAAAGACTTTCTCCCTTTTGTGCTCCAAGAACCTCCGAAGGAAAATAAGTTATTATGTGTTAGTAATGAGTGTAAGCAAATGTGTGTTGAGTGAAGGAGAGTGTGTTTGCAGCTCTACTCTTTAATGGACCAATGATTGAGAGCCCAGGTAGGCATTTAATCAGCCAAAAGATGTGGAAGATATTCTGTGAAAGGAAGCATGGGGCATTAGAGATAATGTAGTTCAGACCGAGAAGTTAAATTAAGGTGTCAGAATTTGAAGCATTAACATTTCATTTATGTTCTTTTTTTAACAGTTAAATTCAGAATGTATTTGAGCAAGTTGACTGGATCCTAAACCTTTACTTGCAAAGCAATGGAATTTGGGCATTGACAGACCAGGAATTTTCTGAAGTCTGTTTTAAAAAGTTTATCCCCTGCCTGCCCTGCTACATAATGTGTAATGTATGACACTGCTACAAATGTTGTCCAGCTATGCCTCTCAGATAGCTATACAAAACATTGAATACTTGATGAGTTGATACTTGATGCCTCTCTGAAGTATCATTTTTATCCCATTTGTACAGATGGGGAGGTTGATAGGTGAAAAAACTTGCTCTGGCTTGTAAAAATCCAGTATTTAGATCCCAGAATTACAGTGTAGTGTAATATACATGACAATCATGAGCCGGTAAGCATCAGACAAATAGATTATTGATGAAATGTTAGGTACAGATGTGTAAATTGTTCTGTGGAGACTTGTTATGAGAGAGGCAGGAGGCAACTGAGCTGCACAAATTACAAACAAAATTATTGCACTTCATTAAAAAATTGCAAGGATTTTACATGTGAAGCCTTTTTATATTCAAGTGGATTTCACTCCTTCTAAATCCCTGTTCTCAGTGTAAAATTTTAAAGCAAATCTGTGGGAGAAAATACTGCCAAAGCAATTGTCCGTTCCTATTATTTATCAGACTATGTTCTAAAGCACCTAGAAAAGAAGTCACTTGGAATACATTACAAACTATGAAATATAATGTAAGCATAATGGAGCTTTGAGCTCTGCACGGTAATCTCATATGTCTACTTAATAAAGGGATGGTCTCAACCCTCTATAATGTAGGTCAGGATTAGGAGTGCCAAATTATGCAGGTATGTTCATCAGGTCCTTGCTATATGTTCAACATGTGCAGGCTTTCCATGGACTTAATTTTTTTCACTGTCAACCAGTAAAATTTGATAAAACTGCCAAAGTTTAGTGTCAGAGGGTACGGTGTTAATTGTCAATTTAACACATGAGTGTTAAATACAAACATTTAGCAGTAGGTTAAGGTACAAATATGCCAAAAGTCCACAAGCAAACTTTCCATGCATACAATTAGGGGTTATTGTTCTGAAAAGATGGATCATTGTCAAAAACAATTTTATGTTGGCTATAAGAGGGTTCTGAATCATTGACTGGTTCAGCCAGACATTTAGAAAAGTGCTATACAGGATGGCTTTCATTTTGGTCTCATTATACAGCAGAATACAGACAAAATTCAGGAGTGTTTCTGATGACAATTTCTCTACCATATATCTGGAATAAGGTTTACGGCTCTCAGTGCTTGAGCTATAGGGCACGATTGTGTAAGCAAGATAAGGTTCATTTAGCCAACAAATACTTTTTGTTATATTCCTTTTCCCCTTAAATGAGAAAAAAAAGAAAAAAGATTCAAGATGGTTCTTGATACTTGAATACTTGGGTAAATTCTGCATTGGCTGGTGTCTGACTGAATACAAAGCAAAATAATTTATTGAGTGTCAACAGAGTGCTTGCTTATCAATGCTGTATTAACATCAAAGAAGAAAAAGCTCCTGTCACAGGAGTTTCCAGTCAGAATTTGCGGATAAAACTGCTAAACATTTTGCCTTACACTCAAGTAAGACAATTAGTTTCCCCATGCGTCTTTCCTTGATAATCTGGGACTGAGCCCCATACATTTTATCACTGAACTAGGGAGGAAATAGAAAGAAATTAGCGTTTACTCCCTCCACTTCCTCCTCTTCATGTCCCTGTTTCCAAATGTATTTCTTTCTCTGTTTACTTTTTTTTTTTTTAAATACAGCAGAAGTTCATATCATTAAATATAATTCTTCCACTAGGAAAATCCTTCTCTCAACTTAGGTCAGGACTTCAAAACAAGAATTCATAGCTCAAATACAACACAGTGCAGTCTGTTGGAAGCTGGTAATCTGCAATACTCTGGCCAATGAATATGAGTCCACACTACCCAGATAAAATACGGTACAATTCTCATTAGTTAAAATGCTTAGATGCCAAACATCTATTTTTCTTCAAAGATTACTTTGTTCAAACTTTTTATCATTCTTTGTCATCTCTCTTTCAACCTACTACTTTGGAAATGTTGCCCAGAATTTACCCATTAGTCATTGTTGCTGATTCTTGTCCAGTTCTTGCATAGACACTTCTTAAAGACTAGCAGCATGACATTAATTCATATTCACTCTACGACGCACTGTCACCCCCTCAGCTCTTTTTCTTCCAGAAAGTTGCCTAGGAAGTTTTTTCTCCTTTTTTTTTGAATGCATTATCTTAATTTCTTCTTGAATAAATGTTTGTCACAATTGGCTATTGTTGATTTCTGCCCATTTTTTTGAAGTTATCAAACTTATATTGAAACAGAATCTATTCCTCCCAAATGCTTTCAGCCAGTCCTATTTGGTGAGATGTGCAAGAGCATGAGCATACTCTATTTCATCATCCAGATCCTTAATGGAAATACTAAACTGAACTGAATGCAAATATCCAACAAATGAGTCAGAAAAGCTTAGTTTTTTTTTTATGAGCCTGCTGATTTTTTTAATTGTTTACTAAGCAGTAATGAACACTAAAAAATTACTGGCTTTATCACTGAGGATTCCACTTGTGGTTAATATTTGGTTTTGAACAGTTTGCTTCCTGCTGCTATCTGCTTGAGTTCGTTAGTGTTGGTTTCTAATAAGAAACCCATACATTAGCTAGTGATTTACCTCTCTAATGAGAATGAGAACCTTCTACCATCAGGAAGCAAGCCTGGGGCACAATGTTTACATCTCGATCAGAAAATAAACTCAGCAGTTATCAATGTTAGGGCACACCATGATCTCCTTTTCCTCCCTTTGCCTCATCCTCCTTTAGCTTACTCTTATGGGATGCACAAAACAGTTATCCACAAACACTATTATCTTTGAAGACTGCTGTTTTTATTTCCATGTTGCAGAAAGCCTTAAACCTTGCTTATTTTTCTGACTATCTTAGCTGGTCTATTGAAACTCCTAATCTCCATTCACAGACCTTACCTTTTCTGTACTTAAATCAGTCTGGCTACAATGACACTGGAGTGCTCCTCCATTTACTTTCCTGGTAGATTTTAACTACCTTTTTCCTGACCCATAAAATAGGACGGATCAAAAAGTGGATAGAAAATTTTGCTGCTACAAAATATAATGTGAGTACAAATTGGAAAGGGCAGTTAGTTTAATCAGCTGAAATGTTTCACAGGAGTGTATCCATTTTACTGAAACAGTGGATAGGAGAAAGTAGAAATTTTTTTTTTCTACTTTATCCTGTTCACAGAAATATCCGTTTTTTATTTTGTTTCATTTTATTATCTTAACTTCCATTTTATGTGATTTTATATTATGGAAATAAAATATTTTGAAGTTTATGCATCTCTGATTGTTTTGAAAACTGTTTTTTTTTTTGCACAAATTCACAATGAAAACAGTTTCAAATGTCAGGATTTTCTTGTGAGACAAATTTCTGTTTCCAAACACTTCTACTGTAAACACTGATGAGGTCCAAACATTTTTAAGGCCCAGATCATTCCATGTGCAGTTGTTTTGCCTAAGTTGTACACCTCCTAAGCACATGAGATATGAGCTATTTCGCTACTAACAACTCTTTGATTGGAAATGAAGGAATGACATGATTTGCAGATGTAATATTATCTTGCACTGCTATTAATGTGCTAGTTATATTTTACTGGGCAAGGCAACATGGTTCAACAAAATTCCAAGAATTCCAGAGACCTGAGATGTCCTTGTGTTTTGGCTGTGTAATGACAGGCGAGGTAGACATGATCTCTCAGAAGCAATTTTATTGCATCATCACCAGCTTCTGGTTAGTTGTGCTTAGGACCAGGGGAAGGTTTTCCTTCATTCTTTGTTAATGATAATGCTCTGATCAGCTCAATGATGCCTAATTAATGAGTGTTAAGGCTAATCATCATAGAATAACTGCTTTAATATGCCCCAAATCCCTCTTTTTTTTTTCCTTGTAGAAGAAAGTACAGTGCTAATGGCTAAGGCTGGGATTTCTCTTGCCTTTCCCCCACAGCTTTACGTGCCTGCAGTGCAAGTTAACCTGCAACTTATCTGTACAAACTGCATTTATAACCCACAAAAAGAATTGCTATTTTAGTCAATTCACACTAAGCACCTATCTGACCACCCTGAAAGTGCTCTCTCCTGAGCTGTACAAGGTCAGTTAGAAAAGCAGCCCCATTGTAAAAACCTCCATTTGGAGAGATGAATCCCACCTTAAACATCAGGAAGTAAAATGAGCACTCAGTAATGAAAGCCCTAAGTCTAACACATAATCCTGTGAGGTTTCTTCCCTTGCACGACACACAAGCCACAGCCAATATCCAACAGCTCAGCTGAAGCCCAGAACAGCTTTTTCCTGCATCTCCTCAACATGAGATTCGGTGGTCTCCTACCCAGTCCTGCTGGCTGCATGGAGAAGCCCAGGGCTGTGCCGAACACTTGGTGGGTCTCATTAGCTTTGGAAGATAATGGAAGAGAGAAGACTAAATTCCTGTATGCACAGGAAGTGATGGACCCCACAGAGGCAAATCACAGCCAGACCAGGAAGAGACAGAGGTCCAAGTTGTAATTTAGGAATGAAAAAGATGCCGCACAGCAGGGGAGGTGTTTTACTCCCAATTACTCTCCAGCGTAGAGAATTCACTAAGAAAACTGTCTTGAAAACCCTATGCCAAAAGCTGTCATATCTAAAGAATAAAAAAAAGGGGGAAATATTACAAAAGTATCTCAGATTTATCTTAACATGAACTGTTTTTACTTTGCAATAAGAATTGCTATGTAGATTGCTATGAATTCTTGAGTGAGCTAATGCCTGAGGCCAATGATTCCTGTTTCAGCCTCTGCTAGAGACAGAGGCTTTCCTTGAATTTATGCTAGTATCGTTATTTAGTCTGTCATGCTTTTACTGTGGGGAACAATAAAAATATCTTTATTGTTTTAAAATTTTAGTTGCCTTTGAAATAGCTGGGGATTTTTTTTTCAGCCAAATGCAGGCACTTCTGCTTCTCTGAGGTTTTTATGGGAACAGTAATCATAGATAAAGCTATTAAACTGCCAGACTGGGATAATTTTATGGTGTATTTGTGAGTAAGTATGATTATGAATGTTACAAATAATTCCTTGTGAATTATTTGCCAGATTTGTGTTGCTGTGTAATGCATAGAGGAGAGATTAGTACATGTAACTGTCTATTATTGTAAATTAATTTACTACTGTATTTAAAAAAATATTGGTCTGACAACACATGAAAAAAGTCCTTAATTCACAGCCTTTCTCTGTACAGTTGTTCATGCTCTAGTATATTTGGAAAGTGTCCCTCATGACTTCAAAAGTGAAGGCATGGCAGTAAGATGTGAACTTTGAGTTCTTTTTGCTTTCTTTTACTCTGCTAATTGAATATTGGAATATGGTAAGTTAGTTGGCAAAGAGTCTCTTCTCGGGAAAGAAAGTGAAGAAACTGGAAGAATTTAATTATAGGAGGATATCTATGATAGGGATACTGGATTAAATTAGAAAGAGTTTAATTCTAATCTTGGAAAGTTTGTATTAGTCGACATGAGGTCAGTTGAGAGACTGATGCTATGGTGGTGAAAATGTGCTGCAGTGACTGACTTGAGAGTGCAGATCATGATGATTCTTGATGGTGGTAAATATATCCTCAGGATGATGAAATAGGTATCCTTTATGAAACCACAATATTATTTAACACTGAGGTCAGAGAGGTAACACCCAGTGGAATCACAATTGTTTGTTTTTGCTCTCTTTCCCAAGACAATTCTATCTACTGAAGTGGTCTACCATAACTCTGGATTTCCCTGGCCATCCCTTCTTTCTCTGGCTTCATTGCAATGTTGCTGAAATCCCCATCTAAAACTTATCCAGGGCTTTGATTCTTCAAGGACAGATAGCTTGGTCAACCACAAGGACCAACAGGGAAGTCACAGTGGATACCAGAAACCAAAACAGCAAAGGAGGGAGGGAGAGAAGAATCTCCTACACCAGCAGAAGCTGGACAAGGGGAAACAGGAGGAGCCAAATGCACAGATGAGCCCCTGTCAGAGCTCTCTTCATCCAGAAAAGGAGGTGGGAGCTGGTTATGTGCCAAGAGCTTCCTCCTGTGCAGCCCACTTTCTGCTCCTGTGCTTCCAGCTGTCTTTTCATCTGATACCCCAGATTAGGTTAGATGCGTTTCTGTCTTGTAGCTGGCTACCCATGGGCAAACAGTGATGTGATTTATTTGATTTATCCTTCTGGAGTACCTTTGGTTTACATGGTTATGATAAGGTACAGCTGTACATGAGGCTTCACTTTGTAGTACCATATATTACCATGAAGGTCTCTCATTCCTAATTTCTCATGGAACTTCCTCACAATTTGTTGAAGAGATTTTGACATGGGTTTCCTTCAAGCAGCTTCCTATTGCAACCGTTCCTTCTTCTTTTTTTTTTTTTTAAACAGAGCCTCCTAATGCCATGCCCTTGGGATGCAGGATGTCTAGGCTTTGACTCTCTCATTTAGAGGCAGGAAATGAATCTAGACCACACAAATCCCAAGAGATACTGAATACTATAGCTTTGGGATTGTATTGATTATTCTTATATGCCCTATGTCTCCCACCCAAAGGAGAAGAGGAAGAAGAAAAATAGAAGGATTTATTTGGGTTAATGGATTTTTTTCATGGCAAAAATAAATTAGATTCAACTTTTGATTGAAATAGTTCAAATTTCATTTTGACTCCTAGTGACAAATGATTGAGATATGCTTCACAGTTTTGCATTCTCCTTATTGTTGGTATTTCAGATGTCTTTTAACTTTTTACTTTAGGGATATTGAATTCAACTTTCCTCTGTACAGACATTTCCTCCTACTCCTTGCTTAATCTTAAGCACTACCTTTATTTTTCTATCTACACCTACACTAAAGAATAATTTCCCTATCCGAAAGTGATTTTAAAAATTTTCTTCTTTTCCCACTCAGCTGAAACTTTCAGTAAAGGCACTCTACCTTATGGCTTTAGCACTAAACAAGTTCCCCTGCTAGAACAAATTCTTTGGAAAAGAGCATAATGAAAAATATTTAGTTGTCCTTTTTACAAATTGCCACAGTATTTTCATTGTTCATTATATTAGGTAATTAACTTAGGTTTGGTTTTCCTGTTCTGTATGCTAAGAAGTTGTTGCCTCTGAAATGCAGAACAGACTATATTCATAGTTCTCCAGAATGCATCTGTGATCTGTGCACTTGTTTGCACTATTTTGTGCATTTTGAATGGTCCAGTTAATTCTGGTAGAGTCTTTCCAGGACTGGGACCCATGACATTGATATCTTGGAGTGCTATTCTGAGAGTGATCTTATGACATCCAATAATAACTGTGATACTAAGAACAGGAATCATTTGAACTAGGTGCTGTATAAACACAAGGTGACCCCTGACTGATTCTCAGCATTGAATGTCTAATCAAAGATTAAATATAGCAAATAGAGAAAAGAAATAGTGAAGAGGAGGGATGGAAGAGCTAAGTGAGAAAAAGTGACCTCATACTATATATACAGTGATAGTCTTATTCATCAAGATATTTCTTAAAGACAGTGTTTAACGGGTAGCTAACCATGAAACCTATTTATATTTAATTCTTTTTATTTTTTTGTTTATTATCTATCCTAATCACTTCTGTACTGATAATCCCTAATTATTCACCACTCTAGTGCCTTTGTAGAAAATGCTTCTGCTATACATGTAGGTGTCTGGAAGACAATTTCATGTATTGCATACTTGGTGTGTTCATCTTACATTTTATCATATAGAAAACATAGAGTGTTGCTGAAAATTCTTCTCAATAGGCTAGATGATAGATAGAAAACATTTCGAAAAAAAAGCCCAAACAGTCTATGCATTCCAGACCAAAGCAAACAACATCCAGAAAACACCACAAATACTATGTTCTTTCTACCCTTTCTATAAACTGTGGCAGCTGCCAAAAGGCAAAAGGATAATAATGATAGAAACCAAAGTGTAAATGTTTGGTAATGAACATATTATACATACAGTACAAAATTCTAATTCAGGAATCAAATTAATCCCACCTTTCTTAAAATAATGCACTTGCACTAATGTGCAATTCCACGGCCTGCCTCACCTCCACCAGTGACCACATCAAACAGGTACAAGGCCCTGGAACTTGGGGATCAGATAGAGGAGGTCATGAACCAAGGCCCATCTATGGGGCTGTCTACAGAGAGGCAGTCAGGCCCAAGCCCTGAGGCTGCTCCCCATAAAGAGAAAAGGAGCACCCGGAAGAACCGGTGGGTGATCATCGTGCGTGACTCCATGCTACAGGGCACAGAGGCACCGATATGTAGACCGGACCCCTCATCCAGAGAGGTCTGCTGTTTGCCAGAGGCCCGAATGAAGGATGTTACAGAAAGGCTCCCAAGCCTTGTTCAGGAGTTTGACTATTACCCCCTGGTCCTGTTTCAGGTGGGCACAAATGACGCCACAGGAAAACTGAGGGATATCAAGCATGACTTCAGAGCCCTAGGGATGGCCGTCAAAAGTATGGGAGCCCAGGTAGCGTTCTCCTCTATCCTATCAACGAGGGGAATGGATTCAAGAAGGAGAAGGCAGATATGGCAAATTAACAACTGGCTGTGTCACTGGTCTTGGCAACAGGGTTTTGGCTTCTATGACCATGGGACTCTTTTTTATGACCACCAGCTAGTGGGGAATGATGGGACCCATCTCAGCAAGAGGGGCACACGTCTCTTTGCCAAAAGGCTGGCCAACCTGGTTAGGAGGGCTTTAAACTAGACAAGAAGGGGAAAGGGGAGTGTCACACAGACATGGCAAACAGTACCACACAGCCAAGGTCAGATGGCTTCCAGCAGGATTATGCTAGTGGGGAAGTGAGGGTAAGAAATGATCACAGATCTTTCACCCCTCCTGGGAAACCTGCAGGCTCAGTCAGGTACAGCCTGAAATGCCTGTTAACCAATGCGCGAAGCATAGAGAATAAGCAGGACGAACTGGAGATCTGTGTGTGGTCCCAGCGACATGATCTCATTGGAATCACGGAGATGTGGTGGGATAGCTCACACGACTGGAGCGCTGCCATGGAAGGCTATGTGGTCTTTAGGAAGGACAGGCTGGGAAGGCGAGGTGGTGGAGTTGCTCTTTATGTGAGAGAGCAACTGGAATGCATGGAGCTCAACCTGGGAGTGGAGGATGAGCGAGTTGAGAG
>NW_010587473.1:48576-68696 GCF_000705375.1 Tinamus guttatus
GCAGGGCTACAAGGATGATCAGGGGCCTGGAACATCTGCCCTATGAGGAGAGACTGAGGGAGCTGGGCCTGTTCAGCCTGGAGAAGAGAAGGCTGAGAGGAGACCTGATCAGTGTCTATAAGTTCCTCAAAGGAGGGAGTGAGGAGGATGGTGCTGGCCTCTTTTCAGTGGTGGCCACTGACAGAACAAGAGGTAATGGCCACAAACTGAAACCCCAAAAGTTCCACAGGAACTTAAGGACAAATTTCTTGACAGTGAGGGTGACAGAGCCCTGGAACAGGCTGCCCAGACAGGTTGTGGAGTCTCCTTCTCTGGAGATCTTCAAAACCCATTTGGATGCAGTCCTGTGCCATGTGGTCTAGGTGACCTTGCATATGCAGGGGGGTTGGACTAGATGATCTCTAGAGGTCCCTTCCAACCTTAAGCATTCTATGATTCTATGATTCTATATTACCATGGTCTATATCCCTATACACATCCTATGAAGGTCACAAATTCTTCAACACTCTGATGAATTTTGATTAATGTTGTCAAAATATCGGCTGTTGACCTCCACTTTTGATTGGGGAAGGAAGACCTGTAGCTATAAAAAACAGAAAAAAAAGTTTTTTTTTTAAGTATAACAAATGAATCAAAGAAAACAAACTTACAGAATTTCTAATATGTAAGAAGTTTTCTAGCAAATGGATTCTAGCAAAACTTTCCATGTTATGATTGCCCAAATGTGTTATTTATTTAAAGTGGAAAGAATCAGGCACAATCTTGAATCAAGAATCTCCTTGTAAGAAATGAAATCTAATCATTTTTACAATAATGAATCAGTTCAGCTAACTCGGAAATTATATGTGTGTAGTGACAGCTTTTTTTTTGTTGTGGTCACACCAGTCTATGAATATTGGAAAAACTGTAGGAGATTTGGCAGGCTTTATTAAGCAACCCAATCCAGAAAGAGAAGGCACAAAATACTTTCATGTTATCTGACAAGAAGTAACAAACTCAGAACTAACTACAAGCTAGAAGAACTACTCATATTTACACTAATCAACAAGATGACATGAGGAAAAAAAAGGAGTAATTATCAGTTTTGGAGCAGAGCATAGACTTGGCAGACACAGAGGTGACAGGTTCATTGCTGGTGGAACACCAGGCACATGCAAAAGTCTTTTGCACGGGAGAAGTGGAGATCTCAAACAGGACAGACGGAGGGTGATACTGTAATGGGTTATAAAACCAGTGTGTACATGATTTTTACACACTCCGATAATTCTCAAGGGGGAGCTCTTTGGACTGAATAAGGTCAGATTTACCAAAATTCCTTGTATGGATATCTTGGAAAATGTAAACTTACAAAAAAAAAAAATGAAAAGCTCTTTTAATATAGTTATATTATTATGCATGAAATATTTGACATCCAGAGTTGAAGAATTCTTGAGTTTCGGGCAAATAGGCCATGGTGTCTGCACTTGTACAGCTGGAGGATCATTTCCTTTAACATTAATTTGATTGCAAGGTACATCCTATTTCCCATGGCATGAAAATAGCTATGGTGTTACTAAAACACAACAGGTATCCATCCTTATTCTTAGCTCCTACTTCTTTCTTCAAAATTATTTCACTATAAAGTGTTTCAGAGCATCTCTTCAATAACAGTTCACTTCTTTTCTGTAAGTGCCCACCTGTAGTTATCAGTAAATTGTTCTTCTGCTCAAGAATACTGCCAAACTCAGTCTTGAAAATTTTCCTATCTGTTCTCTCAATATGTATTTGCTTCTGTACATGAAATTTTAAAAATAGCATTTGACTTTAAAGTTAAACCCATACAACAAATATTGATTGAATAATTTGTATTGTGCACTTATATTGGACTGTCAATTTGCACATAAATAGAAACATGAAAATAATCAGGATATACTTAGTGTGTCGCAGTACTAATTCTCCTTTCTTCTTAGGGAAATAACTTAGTTTCTTTTGTTCCTGTTAGCAGATAAAAGCTAAATAACAAAGCAGTGATGAAAGGTTTCTCCAATCCATATCACAGGTGTTCTGAAGTGAGCTGCCAACCAGACTTACTTGAAAGAAGTTATATTAGGGCCAGGAAGAAAGCATTTTATTTAACTGTAATAATTATCTTTCCTTTTGCAGGTGACAGAGAGGAGCTATTTTAGATTCCACCTTTCTCTCTGACTCCCTTCCAGAACAACCACCTTTGGAATCAGGAGCCCTCTCCTGAATGCCCTTGGGCACAGATAAGGATTACTGAAGAGCTGGAACTGAAGCTCCTGAAGGGGAGCACAGAGCCCTGGTGAGAACTTGTCCCAGCCCCGCGTTACAGCCTCACTAACTGCAGCGTACCGAAGCTGTGAAGTTGCTCCCTTCAGTGTGTACTTTTATTTTGAAAGGCATAAATCTATGATAAAATAAATAATCCAGGCTCTACTCCTTACCCTCTGTCTCCTCCACAGGGATTGTTTCATCTAGTTTTTGTGTTTGCTTTAGTACTTCTGATCTTTTTTACCCATATTACAAGCGATATTTTTGTCAAAAGGATGCTCGAGTAACTTTGATCCTAATGCTCTGCATAGGCTGGTAACATAATGTGTTAGACAATTTTTTGTGACCTTCAAATGCTTTTAGAGACCAGGATTTCTTATCACTGATTCTTCAGACAAGCAATGTGTTTCCTGCCTCAAATTCCTTTTCTTCTGTGCATTTCCTGCACTGGTCTCTTCACTGCAGGAAGAATAGGATTTCACAGAATCACAGAATGCCTAAGGTTGGAAGGGACCTCTAGAGATCATCTAGTCCAACCCCCTGCTCCAGCAGGGTCACCTAGAGCACGTGGCACAGGGTGGCATCCAGGCAGGTTTGGAAGATCTCCAGAGAAGGAGACTCCACAGCCTCTCTGGGCAGCCTGTTCCAGAGCTCTGGCACCCTCACAGGAAAGAAGTTCTTCCTCACATGGAGGTGGAACTTCCTGTGTTTCAACTTACACCCGTTAAGCCTCATCCTGTCTCCAGCCACCACAGAGAAGAGCCTAGCCCTATCCTCCCTGCAATCACCCCTCAGGTACTTGAACATGTTAATCAAACCTCCTCTTAGCCTTCTTTTCTCCAGACTAAACAGGCCCAGCTCACTTAGTCTTTCCTCATATGACAAATACTCCAGTCCCATAGTCATCTTTGTGGCTCTACGCTGGACCCTCTCTGGAAGCTCCATGTCTCTCTTGTTCTGGGGAGCCCAGAACTGCACCCTATACTCCAGGTGCGGCCTCACCAGAGCTGAGCAGAGGGGCATGATCCCCTCCCTCGACCTGCTGGCAATGTTCCTCCTGCTGCAGGCCAGGAACCCATTAGCCTTCTTGGCCACAAGGGCACATTGCTGTCTCATGGTTACCCTGCTGTCAACTAGGACTCCCAGATCGCTCTCTGCAGAGCTGCCTTCCAGCAGGTCAAACCCTAATCTGTACTGGTGTCTGAGGTTATTCCTCCCCAGGTGCAGGAGCCTGCACTTGTCCTTTTTGCCATCTTGTAGGGATCTATTCTGCTACTGTTCCAACAAAACATAAATAGATCACCTTCACAGTGATGGTTAAGAGGCTGATTGACTTGAACAGCAGACCCCTTGGTGGCTACAAGCAGAAGGGAGCGTCTGCTTTCCAGTACTTTCATATATAATACAACATGCAGTGTGCAATCAACCTTGAGTCTAGTAGGAAATTGTGTAATGTCTTTTCACTACTATGACCCTTCTTCTTCCTATCTACTGAACACAAAGGTGCTTAACAGGACATCCAGGAATTCCATTGATAAATCGATGTTCCAGAAAGCACTGAAACAGATTAAATGTAGGGGCTATGTAGTCTCCTGTCCACACAGAAAAGTCATCATAAACTGATTTTTTTAGTCACCAATATCAGTAAGTTACTATTTGTTGGTGCCAAGATGCTGCATTTCCACCCTAAGCTGTACACTGGCTCACAGGCCGCCCCAGAGGAAGGGCCAGGAGGCAGCTTGTTTCTGTTAAAATAGCAGGCTCTCATGATTTTTGCTAATGTTCATCACGGTTTAAAAATCTTTATCTTTGAAAGTTTTAACAGTCTTGTTAAATCATTACAGGAAGTTTAATGGCAACAAATCTATTTAGCGTGCCCTTTTCTAACTTAATTGACAACAGTCAAAGAGTGATATTTTGTTCAGCCAAGGAATCCAATAGGCTCAGAGTATTGTGGTGAATAAGATTGCTGATGAATCTCTCTTGCCATCACATTGCTTGAGTTAACAGTTAAGAAATGAAATACATATGAACTGCCTGTTAGGAATGCAGGTGACTGATTTGAAAACAAGACAAGGATGTGGAAAAATGAAATATTACAGTGATCATCTGAATATATTGGATGTAAAAACTTCACAGATGTTTGAATTATCTCTGTTGGATAAGCTGAGACTGGAAGCTGAGCTAGCCAGCTGATCCTAATTCAGTGCCTTTTCTTTAAAATAGCTGGTGCTATGCCTTATGATAGTCCTTTCAAAACTAAAGCAAGCATCTCAGATGAGATTTCTTGATCTCTGGACTGGAACTAGAACCAATTACAAGCTGTAGAAAGAAGTTATTCATAAACTCTTCAGTTCATATATTTTTAAACCATCTATTGATCAAACTGTAATAGCAACTTTATTGCATGTGAGAAATTTGCAATGCAAATGCATATAACTATAAGACTATGAGCCAGACCTCCTACCCTGCCCTATTCCTCCCTAGCACACATTTGGCTTGCTCTTTAGATTTAATGAAATGTGCAAAATGAGCATGATGCTTTTACCCTTTGATGATCTCCAGATTTTCATAAGTTTGTAAGGTCTCCAGGGCAGAGACGGTTTCTAACCAGCCTTTAAGCCTTTCCTCAATACGTATAATTAGGTTTTCAAAATTGCTTATGCTTTATACTCAGAAATTGTGAGGTGATTTCCATTCAACTTTAACAAAATATTTCAACTTTGGTGTAGAATGAGAGCATAAAAACGCAAGAGCATAGCAGGAAAAAGAGTATTATAAGCTACTAAAAGAGGCCTAAAAGGAAATTTTGTCTCTGGTGAGACCAATAACTGCTGTTTATAAAACAATTTGTATGTCCCTTTACAGGTGTTTCACTGAAGCTTTTGGGGCAATTAGAGTGGATATTTCAAGACACTCACTGTGAAGACAAATTCTGCAGCTCCTGATCTTCATCTCCTCTCCATTTCTGGTCTTCTGGGCCTGGCTGTTTGCTGCCCACCCTCTCTCTTCCCTCATGTCTTTCCCATCATGACCACCACCGCGCTGCCAGCATGGGTTTCACCTGCGCCATATCCGGGATAACCAGCCCGGTAAAATTTGTTAGTTGGGTTCTCCTCCATGCTCCTTCTCTGGGGAGGTGGTACTTTACAGGATCTCACCTGGTGATGCCCATACAATTTATAGGGCTAAAGGCAGGAACTATTAGGCCTGTTTTCACCTGAACATGTAACAGTCACTGCTCAGGAGAGGTATTCTTCAGATCCAAAGTGTTTTACCTCTGAGTATCCTTGTAATAATTGCCTTCCTAAAGGTTAGACTTTAGAAAAGGAAACATATTGTTTTCTGATGAAGTGGCAAGCAGCTTCCCTCAGATCATAACTTTAGCTTAATTGCTTTTGAAAAATGACTAAATGCATTGTTATATTTTGCAAGACACTAAATGACATGGAAAATCCATTAGAGATCCCACTGAGATGCGGATAACTGAACGAGCTGCTCTATATTTGGTAATTTCCAAACCTTAAGGCATGAGTTTTAAAAACGTTTGTGTGTATGGTGTATTAGATAGAATTAAGCTTTTTTTTTAAAATAAATAAAGCAAGCTGATAGCTGGTGGCTAAAATGTAATTCAAAACAAAACAAAAATGCTGTCTGGTTCCTTGGTCTGTTGTCTGTGTTGTGCTGGGGTCATTTAAAGTTGGAGGTAATGAGGTTAGTGTCTACGCTTATGCAGTGTAGAGTAAGGCTGCAGGCATCAAGGAGAAAATCTTCAATATGTGAGTTTCCACCTGGTCTCTTCCCTTCTGGTACAAGCTGGCACTTCCCTTCTGGTACAAGCACTAAATTCCAGGTCTGAGGGAAATGTCAACTATTAAACTAAAAAGTTTTTAACTTGCAGAAATGGGTATGCATGAAAGGCTTATAAGGACAGTACGCCATAGAAAAATAGCTTTTCAAGGACGTGCAGGCTCTATCAGATGATTCCTAAATTACTAGTCAGCAAATGGTGTCTCCCAAAACCTGCGCAAAACCTAGCAGCAGCTCCTTAAATTTCTATGGCCATTTCTTTTTGATTTGGGTGTTGTCCTCACTCATAATCTCTTAATCTCTACAGCACTGGTAGTGCTGAATGAGGAGGTCTATACCTGCAAAGCACAGATCCCACATATGTGTAAATGCTGGTTGGGAACCCGTGCACTGAGGATGAGTGCTGCCAGGGGGCTGCCTCTGTTTTCTAGTGCTCATGTTCACTGGGAGAGGGGAAGAATAAGCATCTCTGCCATGTCGAAGGCTGCTTAGCCCAAACCCTTAGCGTTTGCTCCTGCCACTGCCCTTAATTTCAGTGTTCGGTACATTTCCTAATTGGTGCTTGTTTTGCTATTGTGTTTCCACTGGCATTATTTAATTTTGATGTCTTTTGGTATAACAAATACTGCGCTTGGAAATTATCATATACTTTCAGCTGTTATCATCTGCTTTGGGCAGGTACTGAGATTTAATCAGGCCAGTATTTGTCTCAGGAGCTTAATTTATATAATAGATTCATTTTTTGTATAGGTCAGACTGCTGCATATACCCTGTTGGCACAAGTCTGGTTATGCCAGGAGAAAGTTCTCACTAGGAACTAGTATCACTGAACAGTGACTCTAGTATCATTATCCTTTCCTTTGCCCAGGGAATGATTTAGATGGGTCTTTCTGCTCTTACATCCACAGTTTCTCCTTGGCATCACAGACTGGTCCAGCCTGACCCTGGAATTAAAGAAAACTCTATGTTCCCCATTGCTTCTGCTCCTCTGTTGTAGGATTGCTTTCTCTGCAATCACTGCTGAGAGCTGCTTTTCTGTATGAGACACCCCCTACCTACAGGGTATCTTCTGTTTTTAAAAAATCTCTGCCCTTTCTGACTTTACCTCCAAAAGCCCCTCTGCATTCATTCTCTGGCACATTTTTCCTAAAGCATCCACCAGAGCATCCCTCAGATTGTACTTTAGGAATGTAAGCAAGAGAGCAAAAGAAGAAGATTCAGAAAGAGAGGAAAGTGCTATGAAGGAAAACACTGAGCCCAAAGAGTATAATAAACAGATTTTGATTGGAAAAATAAATAAAGGAGTAGATTAGAATTAAATTACTGAGAAAGCACCAAATTGATTTTTACAAGAACGAGCGCAACAGCTCATGCAAAAAAAAAAAAAAAAAAGAAAAGAAAAAGTTAAATTTAGCAACAATTCTGCCCTGTTTCTTCCTCAGTTCTTGTTAATTGTCTGCCTGATTTAGCATGTACAGACAATATGTAAAGATGTTATAAGAAATGCAGCTATTAACGTATCAGCCAGTAGTCTGATGCTGATTCTTGCTTTTTCATTGTTTTTTTTTCCTCCTGTTTTTCTTATCACTAAACCTCTCAGTATGACTGAGCATGGCCACTTCAGTTGGCTTCACTTCACCATCCAAAAACAATAAAGCTGTTTCATTAGAGTAGGGATACACTGATAAAAAGTGTCACACAGACCAGGGGCAGTGAACTTGCAGTGTGTTTCAGTAAAAGTTCATCTAATCACCTTGTCTTTGAGCAGGGCATATTAATTTCCTCATCTAGCTTTTCCTCCTGCCGCGGTGCTGACTGCAAAGGAGGCTGCAGATCTGCACTAAATGCACCCAGCAAACAAGCAATTATTTTGAAAGTTGGAGTATTGATTATAATCCTTAACCCTGTATGCAATGTTACACTTACAGGATCGGATTCAACATGGAAATGAAGGATTTTTTTCACTCGTAGACAACTATCACACTTTCCAGTACACGTGTTGGTTTGTCTGTAATTATTTTAACTCAAGTAGCTATTAACCCCCCAAAGAAGGCTCTCCCTGAGGTAGCAAAATATTGTGTTGTGTCTTTCCTCTTTTTATCTTGGAGAAATGGGCAAAGTCAGGATTATGCTCAAAAATGTGAGAGCGGCATCTACTCTCAAATTTTGGGCTGCATGTTTAGCTTCTGGCAGGACAGAAATCCTCTGCACTGTGGAAGAATCAGGATCCAGCTGTTCCACACCAGAACCCCCCAAAAATCTTAGTGGGTTTTGAGGTATTGATTTGCGCGATGGTTGAGGTCCATGGCAAGGCAGTGACAGTCTTCTCGCCTTCAAATCTAGCAGTGACTTTCCTCTTTAATTTAACCTCCTATCCCCGTTTTAGTTTTCTGTTTCAACTATATGACATTTAGTTCTTGTTCAGCCACTTCTAAAAAAAATTTATCAGAATATAATTTCTCCAGTAGACCTTTGTTCAAACATAAAGATTAAAAAACAAATACAGGTTTAGCAAGGAAGAGAATGCATTACTGAAGTTGATAAGAAAGAGAAGGCAAAGATACAAGTGTGGCGTTTTCAGTTTGTATTCCTTTTCCTAGAGGAAAGTAAAGCCCAGTGCTGGGTCATGAGCTTCGTGTATGACATTCACCCTCATTAAAATTTAATGAAAATTGAATGCTCATTTTTTTCTAAAAAATCTCAGCCGCTTTTGTGTGTGTGTGTGTGTGTGTTCTGTGCGTATTCTGAAGCTATTACCTCCTGGCAAACTCATGCTGAGCTGCTATGATCAAAACCACAGTATTGCAAGATTATTCTTATCACAGCAGCAAACAACCCAGATGAAGATGTGGAGCACAAAGACAAGGAAGTGAAGCAAGACTTGAGAGAAAGGAGCAAGCAATTGTAAAGATTTTGTTATCCCCACTATTCTTTCAAATAATGGGAAAAAAAACCCAAAGCCTTGGCAGGCTGACATCTTGGGGGCAGTAACTGAGCAAGGCAGATGTTGATGGAGACCACATAAAGACACTTAATTGAAGAAGCAACATGCTGCAGAAAACAGTGACAAATAATGGCGTGTTAGGCGGGAGGATTTTTGTGGCAGGGCAGATATGCCTGGTGTAGACTTTCTGGGCAGTTAGGTGAATTTGGGTTTGATCTGTATTTTAATCCTGGTTCCGTCAGAACCTCTTCCTAATTGGGGACAACAGACATTTAAAATTAAGACACAGACTTTAAGAAAAGCAAAGAATCCTTTAGCTGTGCTGGTATATCCTGTTCAAAGGAAAGGAGCTGTCACAGAGGTCGTGATCAGTTAACTAAGAGAATCATTTCAAGCCCTTAAGTAACAAAAATGATCTGAGTCGGGGAGGAGAAAATATCAACGCTGCCCTGTACTCAATGCCAGCGAATTCAGTCTGCACGGCTTTCTCCAGAGATTATCAAGCAGATGTTCAGCCATAATTATTAGAAATGGCTATTCCCAGAATGAATAAAAAAAATGCCTTCCTCGCAGGTAGAATTAAAAACAATAGAGATTTGACCCCATGTGTATGTTGTTCCTACAGCTCCTTCTTTTTGGCATTTTAACATTTTCACTGATGGGCAGAGAGGCTGGCAGCAATCACATCACCTTCTGTCTTGCTGTCAGAACTGATAAAGCAGTGTTTGACTCTGGAAAATTCAGGCTGAGTGAAAAACCTGTATCTGCATCATCCTTCTCAGGTTTCAATATCCGAAGATTTATAATGTATATCAATTTGGTTTGTTTGTTTGTTTGTTTTCTCAAAGCAGAAGATATTTTTGCTTGTTTGCATATAGGGGCTTTCTGACATAGCGGTTTTGTTGCCACCTGTTGCTAATCCTCCTTGATTTATGCAGTGCACTTGGCAATTCCTCTGCTTTGCTTTACTGTAGTGTGAGGAGCATTTAGCACTGGTTCTAGTTAGTGGTTTCTAAAAGGGAGGTGGGTGATTACTTCTGCCTTCCAGCTACAACAAGAACAAAATGCCCTATGAAATGCTAAGTGATGCCATGTTCTCCAAGTAAAGCCTCAGTTTCTTGTGTGCCTTTGAAATGTAACAGCTTAGAGAACTGGAAAACAAACCTATTTTTTGCATGCCTCTTCCTATTAGCCTGCCAGTGCTATTGAAATCTTTGTATTGCTTTGTCTTTTTTTTTTTTTTTTAGCTTCTCTTCTCTGACAACAGACTTGTTATTATCAAACATATACAGATGAGCTCAGAAAAAAAAAATCTCATTTTGGGTAGAGTTTAAGTGTGCTTTTTAACTTTGGAGTAGTAGAGTCTGAGGACATCTGAAAGTTGGTGAGAAAAGCTCATAGCAAGTCTTCCTGCATGGTCTACCCTAGAAATCTTTTGATTGCTTACCCACAGAAAGGAATTCCTTTTCCTCTCAAGAAGTTAAATAATAAATCCAATAAATTGTATCTAATGTTTATCCATGTACAAAAGCTGCTTATACTAAGCAAGTGGCGATTCTCAGTGTCTCATAAGAAATCAGTTGAGTGAAGCACACAACACCTGCCTAATCACGGTCATTTTAGGATTACTATCAAGGTTATCACTATGATTCTATACTGTTCATATAACCTTTCCAGTTTTTATATTTTTCACTATAAAATAAACAGTACAGCATGACAGCTCCCTGTTCATTTTCAAGAATTGCCACCTTTCTCACCAAACATGCTCACGAGATACTCACTTTCAGTAAGATTAGATTGTGTTTTGAGAAAGAGATAGAGCAGAGGGAGAATGTACAAGCCTATAATGTTTCTCCGAAGTGTAAAGTGGCCTTCCTGCAAACCGGTCAACAGTGAATAGTGAATCTCTGCTGTAAAAATTCACATAATGATGAGAGTTATTCAGGAGGAGTCAACACAGCACAATTACTAAAGAGCAAATCAGAAAGGACATGTGGTATTGAAGAGAGCAAATTTTTCCTGGGTTTGATGCCTGGGAAATCACTGCATTTGATTTTTGTGAGTGTTTTTACTACTTTTTCTCCCATAACCTAAGACCCTTGGGATCTGCCAACTCTTTGAATAAACTCAAAGCTTCATTTGGAGACTGCTTACTCGGCCCTTTCGCCTTTCCTTAGCATAATGAAGAGCTGCGTCTTGAATTTCCTGGATCTTGCAACTCCAGGAGAGATTTCCAGAAAGCATGTGAGGTGTGAATATTTTCCAAAAACACTAGGCTGCCTTTATGAAAATTTTATCACTCTTTAAAAATGTGTGAGCTTCAGAAGTGCTTGCAGCTAGAATCTGTATATGTGACACATCCAGTGCTCAAAATGAGCCAGCATATGCTGGCACATGATGATGGCACTTGAGAGATGTTTTCTAGCGTTTTCCAGAGGGGAAACAGAGCAGGAAAGAATATAGGAGGGTGTTAGGGTTTACATAATGCTGCTTCTGAAAGCACCTGTAAGTTCCAGTTTCAACACTACATGCATACAACTCACCAAGGGTTCATAAACCTTACTATTTCACTATCCTACCCCGAATCATTCAGTGTCTTGTTCAACTGAGATACATTTCAGGCATATGAAACCCACTTGTACGCCAGCCAACATGAGCAGGTTTTGAGCTCACGAGCAGAACCAGTATGGAAATTGCTAACACAAGATGTAGCCCCTTGCAAGCAAACGAGAGCTAGGAGGTTCTCGCAGGCTGAATTTTCAGCTCTTACAAGACCTTGAATCTTGTTTCTAGAACACTGTGGATAAGTGAATATCCTGTTGAAAACCACAGCAGAAAGTTTCAAAATACTGCTGTGTGCCGAGGTTTATTGTTAGCTTGATGACTCTGTGCTTCTCTAAAGGCAAGCTGTGAGGAAGTGCAATCCTAACATCATGTGAGAGCTAGGGCAGATAATCCATTCTCAGGAATTGCCAAAATAAAGTAATAATGATTTAAAACAACTCACTCGGCATAAGCCATACACAACAGTATTGTCAGCCTGTATCCATGCCCATAGATGGATATGGCAAGGCCCATATCCATGGCTCTTATGTGTCCCTGAGTATTGCTTCTAGCATATATACATGTATATAAGAATTTAAGATGAAAACAAACCAAAACAAAACAAGAAACTTGCAAATTTGGAGTGATGGTGCCATGACGTATTTGCATAAAGGCAGAGCTTTCCCACTTTTCTGCACAATTTGCACACAAATCTTCTACTATTTTGAAATCTCTCTTTATTAATTGCTCCTGGCTGTGGTCAGAGAAGATGGAGATGCACTGTTTGACTCTGATGGGTACTGACAGTGCTTCAAAAACACAGCGGAGTAGCACAGGCAGGTGCTTCCTTTTTTTCCCCTTTTTAAATGCGAGTGACTTTCTGATAAGCAAAACAGACTCCATTTTGTCTTCATATTGAATTCTTTCATAGTCTCTTATTGTGAACTCTCTTACCATATTAGGGTAAAACTTACATTTGTATGGAGACAGTCTTATGCCCAATGATACATTTGGAAGAAACAGTTACCCTTGTAGGCTCATTCTTTCCCCAGGAAAATTAGAAACCTAACTCAGAGGATTTGCTAACAGCTTAAACTGTGTTCTCTAATGAATTACACAATTTGAGAAAAATGGTGTTCAGTTCTTGAAGAGTAAATAGGGATGTTGGCAGGGGTAGAAATAATAAAATCCTTGGCCTCTTTCTAAGGGATAGAAAGGGAGAGAGGTATTTATTGCCTCTGGAGCAGCGAGTTATTGTTTCTGTATGGTTACAGCCACATAAACAAGGTCTTTGCTGAACTGATTTTCCTTTTGTTAGCTACCTAACAACCTAGGGTTGTTAATTTTGTTCTTAGTTTCATCTCTCTGAGACTACCTATCCAATTTAGAAATTACTTTCTGTCCCTGTCATCCTCGCTTGTGAGTTTCTATGTGTTTTACCTTCACCACACTTGCTTGGATCCTGCTACATATCTCTGGTTCATTTTGTTCATTCTCAGTGCTGAAGGGAAACGCAGGGCTTCCATTACAAACACAGATACTTTCTGATTTTAGGTTCCTCTGACCTCTCTGGCTGCAGAAACCCACTGGAGACCCTGAGTTTCTCCTTAGTTGGAACTGATGCATGGGCCTACAATGGCCTTACTGCTGTTGCTGCCCAAATTAGGCGGGTTACTAAAGCTAGCTCAAGAGTGCTTGTCTGGGCCGTGATATCCCAGGACCGCAATGTGAACAGGCTGCAGGCAATGGATAGCCTGTCGGCCAGCCTCAGCAAAAAGCCTGTTGGCCAACCTCCTTCTCCTCACTGCTCCTGCAGGAACCCGGGATCTCATCCTCTCACCCCCTGTTCTCTCCTTTTCTAATCCCTTCTGGTAGGGCCTCTGCAGTCCTGAGTCTACTGAGCTCACTCCTCTCATCTGCTTGGTAGTCAGGAAGGAGATCTCCAGCTCCACTTCAGATGGACCATAATATTTGCTTTCATGGGATTTCATGGGAAGATGTTCCCAGTGTGTTACACCTTTTGACTCACAGCTCCGCTCTCTGTATCTTTGTAGTCTTGACCTTAACCAAAATTCCTTCTTCCTTGTGGTCTACGAACAGGTTTGAATACTTCTGAGGCCTGTCAGCTATTAGCATTCCAAGATATAGTTCACACTTCTTCGGGTCTCTGTGATGCTGGTTTTACGTATGCATTTCAGCATTTATGCATATAAAATGGTTCTGCCTTAATTTTACTTCATCATACAAGTTTTAGATGTCTGGGGCAGATATACTACTCGTTCGCCTCTCTGCTGTCCTATGGGTTGCAGGATGAGTGGCAGACACACAAAGCAATGCCTAGAAGGGACTCTGGTCACTTTTAATTTCCTATAAACACCGCTTCCATCTATCAGTTAATGGAGTCCATCAGTATAGGCAGGTTGTTCTCATCACAAGAATTTCTGGCTTTTGTGGGGCTGCTGGCAATACTCACACAATTCTCTACCTTTTCTCTGAGACATTTCCAAAGCTTTGATATGAGCTGGTCAGACAACACTTTTTCAAGGGCCAGCTATTTAAGAGTGGCTCTTGCTTCTGCAGAGAGTTATCGTGGTGACAAATGTCTGCTTCCCTTCTCCATCCATCTAGCATAAACACGGCAACTGTGTGTGCATGCTGCCCAGGCCTGAGAACCTACACAGGAAAATCTCTTGATTCTAGGAAATGTAAGAGTTCTTTTTTTTTTTTTTTTTCACTCAGATTGATGAGTGCACCATTCTGAATACACAATTTCACTGAATACACAATGAATGTCAGTTTTCCTGACCTTCTCTGGGATCTGGCATCTGGCTACCTAGAAGATACCTCTGCCTATAATCATTTCTTCTAACGGCAGGTACATTTCACAGAAAAGGAAAAGGAAAATAAGCCACCATCGACCACTAGAGAAAGATCTGTTTTCTATGAAGAGTGAAAGAATCAAAAGTTCCATTGTGTTAAATCCAAAATAATTGGAAGAAGAAGCAAGAACAACTTCCAGAAATCTACATTCAGAGGTGAATATAAGGGATTTTTACAACAGGACACAGAGAAATGTGATGCAGACCAGCTATAGACTAGTCAAGCTGTTTCTCTCTGCTGGAAGAAGGATGATTATTTCATCTTTTATATCCCCAGAAAGCATTATTTTAGAGCTAAGCAGGATTAAAGAAAACAGTAAAAATGCACTCACTTGTTCTTGTTCTCCAAGGGTCCATGGAGGAGTGGATCTCTAGGAGATCTAGAGATCTCCTAGCTGTTGGCATTCAGTGTCCTCCACTCCTCTCCTTGACAAGAAGCTTCTCTTTCTGGAGATAACTGACATTTGACTCAGTTTCTCTTAGTTGCAAGCTTTCTGGTTGTCTTTTAGAAGGCATCAGTCTGTGATTCTCATCACGGCCAAGATTTCCCCCTCTTCCCCAAATACAGCTCTTTTTAATAGGATTTTAATATATTATCTGATCCCTCTCCAGTTCCAGGCACGTACATGGCTTTCTCGGCTTCTGACCTGAAGCATTTCAAATGCTAATATTTTGATGGACAAAATGACAGTGTTTTACAGGCTATGTACACACAGTTTGCATTTAGTAAAAGGTAGAACACAGAGTGTTTCTCACAGTGAAATGAAGTAAAATTATATATATATATATACACACAAACATTTTTAAAGATGCATATTTTGTTTCAAATAAAATTTGCAAGAGCCTGAAAAAAATGTAGATGGGAACTGGAAGGGGAAATGGAAGGTAGGTATGACACTTTTAATAGACGAAAGTGACAAAGTTTGAACTTTTTTTTTTTTTTGAGAACTCAACAATGAGAATATAGAAGAGTCTGCTAGCAGGGATGTCCTTGCTATCAGATTGAGCAGTGATGGGGAAGCTGTAAGGAGATGCATAACACAGCTGACAGCCCTCCTCTGCCTTGCTAAGGATTGTGTCACTGTTGTCTCCAGCTTCTGCATATAGATGACAGGCATGAATCAGAAACTTGCTGAAATGCTTGTGTTAGAAAGTGGTGAAATGTAGCCTTCAAAAAAAGAGAGGGAAAATGTTCTTAAAAACTGCTGTGATTTTCTCAGCAGTTCTGAGTGGAAGTTATTATTATTTTCATGTTTAGATTCTTCTCCTCTGCCTTGTATTTAGTGAAGTTCTATTCCTGGTGCCATTGTTATGATCAAGGTAAATAAATACGACAAGAAAAGGTCATATCTTTTATTAGACCAGCAGACCAGCTGAAGCAATAGCCTAGACTTCAGGAATAGAAGAAGCCATTCTCAAAGCTAGATACAAATTAAAAACATTTGCTTACATCACCTGAAAGTTTAGTTGTTGTTTATGAGTAGGAGGTATGTTAGCAGGGGGAGAAGTAGTAAAATGGTCATATTCCTCTAGAGGGAAATAGGTCGGGGGAAGTAATTTCTTTTCTGTGGATCACAGAATAAAGTACATGGAAGAAGGTGGGAATCTGGCATGCAGTAAAGAGCATTTGAGCCATGTGAGACTTTCCTATGGAGTTCTTTTTCTTTTTCTTTTTTTCAGTAGACTTCTGCATTTTAATTCCCAGGTTTAAGATTAGATTATGTATTTTATGAATCTTCTTTGATAATCTGGGAAAACTACTTTTACTAAATACTTGTCTAGTCCACTATGCATTTGTTTAGTGGCCCTCTACAGAGGTTGCAAGCTTAGGCTAATCCCAGCTGTGTGCTCAGTATCTATGACCACTTTATCAGCTCTCTACTGCACACAGTCCCTCTTTCACAAACAGTTCCTCGGGCATTAACCACCTCTGTGTCATGTGCTCTAACTGATTAAAATGCCTATTTAAACTCAGGAAATTGTTCTCAACTCATATTTACCTGTGAGAACTGTTGTTCCCAAAACAAAGGAGGGGTCTATGTTCCTGAAAACATGCCTGTCTTTTATCAGCTGTATCAGCTAGTCAAACAAAAGATGTAATTTTATCTCACTTTTTCTTGCTCCCTTGAACAGATTCTTTTTCATACCTTTCATAGACCTTTTTATCTTTTACAATTCTATTTTATAGATTTTTTATAGATTTCAGATATACATTTTAATAGATTTTCGCTTTTATAATTCTTAGTCCTCTGAAACCAGGATTTAAATATCAAAATAGAAAAGAGAAAAATAATCCTAGATGTCTTTAATTTTAAGAATTAGTCCATTTTGAAAGCGAGGCAAAGGAATCTCTCTCAAGATTGTTGATCATTGCTAGGGAGTTATGTTTACCAGTGCCTGGTTGTGCTGACATCTAGCTGAGATGCCAGCCAGTTTTTGAGCTGCTGGTAGAAATGGGGTTGTCTCTGTGCCTCGCTATTCTAGTTACAAAGCAAGGGGGTGCATATCTGATCTCTGCACTAGAGAAATCAAAACAAAAATGATGTCTCTATTAATGGGCCTAGAGTACCTCACTGGAGCCTAACTCCCTGATGGTCTATAACTCCTATGGGCTTTCTTGACCTCTGTCTCTGCTTAGGAGCAAATCAACAGATTCCCCACTGGAAAAACTCCAATATAATCCAATTCTGCTGCCACAGGCTAAATGGATGCAACTCGATTTGGCCACAAACTTTTAGATCTGGCTCCAGCACAGGCAGTAACAGCAGTGCAGATGTAGCCTGTGAGACTTGCAGTAGGGAAATGAATTGAATTTGGGCATCCTTAATGTCAGAGTGCTGCGATGGTGTTTATCTGCTTCCTGTAATTACTGCAAACACTTTGAAGAGCCAAACGAGTCACAAGACAGCCAGAGGTAGGCATAAGCATATAAAGCATGGCCTTAACAGGCATGTCTCCCACTCCGTCTTGATCACTACATTGATTCACAGCATATCTGTACTGACTTTTCCTATGCATAACAATGCACGCTTACTAAGATGGAACAGATTAAGGCATCAGAATATCTAGCTTAAGTATTTCTGAGGGACCCTGAATACATGACGTACAGTTTTTCGGTAGCTTCAAAGTAGAGTAGATAATTAAGAAAAATAGTAATTCTAGTAGAGAAGAATTAAATGATTACTGAATAAACTTAAGGAAAATGGAAACCTGAGTCAAAGAGAAAAAAAAAACACATATGCATTGCTTTTATGTGAATTCTCTTGAAATTCTTTTATCTGGAAAAAAATATTTTTCCTGAAGAGAAATGATTTTTTGTTTCAATAATATTTCAATCTCATTCTTATCGGTCAAAATGAGGTACTTTTCCTTTGGTATAGATGATGCTAGCTTTTCAGTGAGGCAAAAATATCATTAAATCTGAATTTTAGAGAAATGATGAATAAGATGTGTCTACTTCACAATATAGTAAATATCTGGGGAAGAATGCAGCAACGTTTTGGTTTTCCTGCGAACATTTGATGAAACTCTTCTCCTTTCTCCTCCCAGATTTACTCTGTGTATAGTCATAACTTCCAATGTATGTGTAAATTACTTATTGGGTTCGACTTTAACTGGAAATGCTGAGGAAGGAGCAAGATGATCTTCAGCTATCAACACATGAAGAGAATGAAAAGGCAAGTAGACTCACTCTCACTGCCTCACAGTCTGTTCCAAGTCCTGCTCAAAATCTATGTTGCCCCCGTCATTTTCACTGCAGTGGAATTACATTTTTGTGGATTTTGCTTGACAAAGAGTTTTGAAAGAGAAGAGATTTGCTGGTATATTATTACTGACAATTAACTTTCATCTCGGTTTAAATTATGAATAACCGGAGCTGTTCCACTGATGTCACTGGAGTTACTCCAATTTTACATCATAATGCTATATCTAAAATAGGCAACTCTATAAATCCACATTTTGATGCAACTAGCATATGGAGAAGTCCAATGGGGACTGGGTTTTGCTAAGGTTTAAAAAATGTAAATAAAAACATTATAATAAGCTTGACTATGAGGCCCTGTTGTTGAAATTATACTAAAAAATTGGCATGCTATGCAGTTAGTGGTGACTCTGGGCATGTTATTAGTTTTGTGTGTGTGCGCATGGAAATAGAGGACAAAGTTCTGCATTAGCAAGAATTAGCAATTGCATTAGCAATTTATGGCTCTAGAGAAGTTCTTTTTGGTGCAGATTCAGCCTACATCTGTACCTGGAGTCTAGCAGTGCACATCTGAGCATGCCACAGATGAGCTGCAAGAAGTATGCCTCTTAGTAGGATCAGGACTGAACTTGTGCCAAGAAAAGTCACTTGGGACGAATCAACCCATTTTCCTTCCATCTCTGAGCCACACTGGTAAATAATGTAAATGTCCCCTTGCACAATTTCTGGTAATGTAGTGGAGATTACCACATGCTGTTAAAATATATATATATATGTATGTATGTAAAATGTATGTGTAATGAAACCATTTCCTTTCTCTTACTAGTCTGAGGTTGATATATTCAGAGTTTTTAGTATCCTGAATTACTCCACTGTGAATGGAAAGTGCATCTTGCTTGAAGCTGCATGTGTAATATTTCCTAAAATGGGCTTCTCTTCACCATTATTTATTTTGAATTATTTAAGGAGGGACTTAACAAATATCTTACATCTGAAGATTTCTAGGAAACCACAACTAGTAGACCCAAGGAAGCATACGTTTTAGTAGATTTTATACAGACGTTTTTGGAGAGATTCCACCAAATTCTACTCTTTAACCTACGTAACAGACATCTCTCTTCTGGGCAGGATAAATTTGTATTTATTTTTTCCCTTTGTGATACTTATATCTAAATACATTTTTGTTGTATAAAATGAAATTAAATCTTGTGATTATCACTTTATATCAAATGCAGTTTGTTTTCAGTATCAGTCATGGCCATCTTTAAGAACACACTTAAGCTTCAGAGGGAATTCAGCTATTCATAGAATCATAGAAGCATAGAATGCTTAAGGTTGGAAGGGACCTCTAGAGGTCATCTAGTCCAACCCCCCTGCACACGCAGGGTCACCTAGAGCACGTGGCACAGGACTGCATCCAAATGGGTTTTGAAGATCTCCAGAGAAGGAGACTCCACAACCTCTCTGGGCAGCCTGTTCCAGTGCTCTGTCACCCTCACTGTCAAGAAATTTGTCCTTAAGTTCCTGTGGAACTTTTGATGCTTCAGTTTCTGGACGTTTCCTCTAGTTCTGTCAGTGGCCACCACTGAAAAGAGGCCAGCACCATCCTCCTCACTGCCTCCCTTGAGGTACTTATAGACACTGATCAGGTCTCCTCTCAGCCTTCTCTTCTCCAGGCTGAACAGGCACAGCTCCCTCAGTCTCTCCTCATAGGGCAGATGTTCCAGGCCCCTGATCATCCTTGTAGCCCTGCGCTGGACTCTCTCCAGCAGCTCCACATCCCTCTTGTACTGTGGAGCCCAGAACTGGACACAGTACTCCAGATGTGGCCAAAAAGAGGTAAAGAAGAGATAAAGAAAAATGGTAAAGCAAACAGGAGGAATAAGTTGTAATTCTAAAGGTTAGAAATTTCAACAGTACTTTTTTTTTTTTTTTTTTTTCTCGCTTGAATAGGAAAAAAAAAAAATTG
>NW_010587473.1:69114-168158 GCF_000705375.1 Tinamus guttatus
AAGTTAGTCAAGCAAGATTTCCCCTTGGTGAATCCATGCTGACTACTCTTGAGCACCTTCTTGTCCTCCATGTGCCTGGAGACAATGGCCAGTATGAGCTGTTCCGTCACTTTTCTGGGGACGGAGGTGAGGCTGACCGGTCTGTGGTTGCCTGGGTCCTCCTTCTTGCCCTTTTTGAAGACTGGTGTGACATTGGCTTTCTTCCAGTCCTCTGGCACCTCCCCCATTCTCCAGGATCTTTCAAAGATGATGGAGGGTGGCTTAGCTGAAGGTCGCTTCTCGGCCTTTTGGCTAAGATCAAGCGTAGCGTGTGTGTAGTATTCATATCACGTTTGTTTCCACAAGGATATCTTGCCAAGCTGAAGATCTTTGAATTAAGCCATATGGTTCTGATAAAATATGGTGACTTGAAATTTCTCTTCTCTCTGCAAAACAAATGTTGGTGCCAAAATGCTGCATGTACAAAACTCAGCATCAGGAAAAAAAGCCCAGCATAAGGATGTTGTTGTTTGTTACACTGCTTAAGTTCAGCATTTCTACAACTCAAGATGCTCCTATGCAAAAGAGGGAAAGCATAAAAGTGATGATGTATGTCATATAAAAAAAAATGACTAGTCATATAAAAATATGGCCATATTTTTTAATATTAGATTTAAGAGTTTTTGAAATGAACAGAGACTTTTTTTTCTTTTAAATGCCCCAAACTTTTGATGTACCTTAACTCATAGAACTGGACAGATAACTGAACTATCGATGAGCTACAATGGAGCCCAGCAAAAGGGGCGAAATGCTTGTTCTAGCAGGCATTTCTCATGAGTATGAAAGAGAGCTATTCCTGTGTATGTTATTCCTTGCTCCTATTTCAAAGCATTCCTTGTCCTGGACTGTTTGCGGTGTCACCTTGTCCTCGCTACTCTGGTGCTGAAGTTGGATTTGGAGCCCTTAATTTTGATTTTTTTTGAATTAGAAGCTTTGAAGTTTCCTGCCTTTTAAAGTTCTGGCTGATTTGAATATGCATTTTGAAGTACCTAAGCTTAGCAAGGGCAATTTAGGTTTTGCTGTTTCAATTTCAGGCTCTTTTGTCTGCCGACTTTCTGCTTTATAATCAGAAACTGAAATCATTATGGAGAAGACCCTGTATTACTCTAAAACACCACTAGTCAAATCTTAGTTTGAGAGGAAGAGGACATCCTAGAATCCATTCATGGTGATTTTTACTTTGTGTTATGGTCATTCCTTACACAAAATTTTAAAGGCATATTCCCATTCTATTCAATGAACAAAAAAAGTTAGGTTTTTCCTCTAAAAAAAAAAAAAAAAAAAGCAAAAACCAAAAAACCCTCCTGTTCATGCAGAAGTTGATAGTAAAAATCTTGCTTCTGGCAACTGTACTGGACATAACGTCTTGTTTTATAGTGTATTACATTATCCACTGTGAAGTGTCGAGTCTCTGCCTAAGCTTATCTCCGTTGGAGATGACAAAAGTGGGTCAGAGAGAGAATATACTGATCCAAATGCTTGTGAGTTCATGTCTTGTGAGTTTGGTGCTCATGTCAGATATTCTAATCTATGCAGGCCGAAGTTAATTAAATGAGAAAAAAAAAACTTCTGTAATCCTAAGGAGAAAATAAAATCAATATATCTGCTGTAGGATGGGTTACAACTTTGGTAAAAATGCTCCCAGGGCTCCAGAAAATGTTTGTACTTGATATCTCGGAATAAGCGCTCTTCCTGTGAAATTAATATACTTGCTATTCACCTCAGAGTAGTACAGTAAGTGTTTAGTCATTTAGTGCTTGCAATACACTTTGACCATGAAGACTATGGAAAAGGTCACAAGGGTTTTAATAATTCTGAATGCAAACAATGCTTTTATATGTGATACACCTAACACAGGTTTACCCACTGGATCTGGAGGGAAAGTCATAATGCTAGAAAGTGGCATACTCACTGGTTCCACCCAATCTCTGACTACTGGAGGATCAAGTTTTTCCACTGCCACAAAAGGAAATCAAATAACATAAATGCACAGGGGGTAAATCAAGGTTGCTCAGCAACTTTTTTAGTTTTCAGTGTCCTTCCTTAAATTTCCAATGCTTAATTTTTCAAGTTTTCAAGCAGTTGAAATTTACTCTGAAGTGATTAATGGCAGCTAGTGCCAGCAGAGGAATTGTCGAAAATACAGGTAAAAAGGTCTATGCTCTACTCCAATGCCCTCTTTTGTCAAGCTCATAATCATGAATATGAGATCAAATTAGCCCTAGGTGTAGTATAAACTAGCCTAGCACTTGAACAAGCTGGTTAACACTATTAACTACAGCTGCAAAATTAAACAGGCATTTGAGTTACCTATTGGCAACCCCAAACAGGGCCTTATAATGGAAATTACAAGACAACTTGCTATGGGTGAGCTTGTGTACTACCTGTGCTCCTGAGCTGTGGGTAGGCACATTGTATTTCATTTTGCTTCCAGCTAGTTTCATCTACCTAATTTCTTGTAATAATACCTACTATTTAATATCAGTCTTTTTTCCCATAATGAAAGTAATTTTATGTGAAAAAACTGTAATGATAGAAGTGGAATTTGTTCTTTTTTTCAGGATTTTCACTTTTGCTTTTGAAAACTGTAGCTATGAAATATTTATGTGTTTCACAGCAACATAAATCTCTCTGACACCATTTTATATTTGGTAGCTTCCACTTTTAGATTTTAAAGTATTGAAGTATTCCTTCAATCAGGGCTTCTGACTTTGCCACGAATGAGAGTGAAAATTTGGTTTTAATGTTTACAGAGAATATTTCCTTTTAGCAGTATTTAGAAACCAAAATTCAACTAAGGTGTTGCTATTTTTATAACTTTCCCTCTTATCCCTCAAATTGACTTTCATTGTTTGCAGCTTACTGATTGTCAGATTTTTCCTTACTATCTCCTTTTGATATGCATTTCCTAACTTTGGAATTCGTTGACCATAATAGTTCATTTTAAACCAAAGTGCGTTGACAGTGTATAGTGTCTCTCACTGTCAGTCAAAGTGGGGTAGTCTAGTACAGTGTTTACAAATCTCATGCGGGCATAGTACCTCTCCTGATGGTAACTGGCACGCTTCTCTGGACCTGCATCCAGCTACAGCTGCTCAGTTGGATGTGGGCTGCCGACAAGTCGAGACAGAAATACAAACCTACTGTTTTAATTTGGAGAGCAGCCTGAACGAGAGATACAGAGCTCATGTCCAGGTAGCTCTGCCTTCTTCCTTTTCTTGAGTACAGACAAGGTTACTTTTTTCTTTTGTATTTTCCACAGATTACTGTAAAACAAGAAGCCAAACTGCAATTTGATGCCTCCATTCCTAGTTTATCCCATTGTGTTTGCTCTACAGTATTATCTATGTAGAAGCTAGGTACTCCTCAGACCATAGGATAAGGAAAGGTTCTTCATGGGACATTTCTTACTTAGAAGGGACTGGCATAATTGATGAAAAAAAGAAGTAAACATTGAACTATTATTTTCTATTGCTTCATGGGAAGGGGTTGTGAAGGAAGCAGCCTGCTCTGACTGGTGATTCAACAACACAGTTTTGTTGATCCTTTCTGCTTCTCCTGTCGAGGCAAAACTGAGGAGTTCTAATTTTTTTTTTTTTTTTTTTTTTTTTTGTGATTCACACTCAGTATGAAGATAAACATTGCAGGCTACTGAGAACTAACTGTGATAAACTAAATACCATGAAACAACAAGACATTATCAAGTGGATTTTCTTTTCTTTTCCCTTCTTAAGGAAATTGCTCTCTGCCCAATCCTAACATACAGTATTCCTTATGTAGCATAGCAATAAGTGAAACCACTATTCATTCAGGTCATCACTCCAAATGCAATTCCCTTGGTGATATACATAATGATTATCTTTTCATTCCACCCCACATAGCTCTACATCTGCTCCTGGCACAGGGACACCAGACCTGCCTAGCCAATTTAATCTCACATACAAATACATTGGCAGGGAATAAGATTGGAGAAATTACTTGTTTTCCCCAAAGAAAGATAATGAAAACAACTTCAAGAATGCTTGCTTCCTGCCACTTCACCACCAGAGAAGACAATGTGCACTGGTTGTTAAACAAGTTCCTCCCTGTGTGACGAGGAGAATTAATGAAGCCTGGTGTCCTACACACTTTGGTGCTATTCCTCCTTTCCCTCCACCACTGTCGGCCTCAGCTTTCTATGCTATAATTCTGCCCAGAATTTACTACCTTGGGGCTGTGATGGAGCTGTTTGGTTGGGGATGTGAGCACTGCAGTGATGACACGCAGAGCTGGGAGCAGAGGTAGAGTGAAATGCTTCCCTCTCTTATATCCTTCTCTCTCTTTTCAGAGCACATTTACATCTGAATAGGGGTTTGCTGGATTTGCATGCATAATCTCAATTTTTCAGATATTTATGTTTAGGGAGAGGGATCTTATTCTCATGAGTAGGCTTAGTCCCATCGATTTCATGTGGCTGTGTCAATTAATTCCAACCAAAGGTCTAAACTGCTCTTTTCAATTGTGATTATTTATAATTAAAAACTTTTAGCTTTTCATTTTGCCTAGATGAAAGAATTGTAGTGCAGGAATATCACAGCCCCAAAACGTTTTTATTTAATCCATTCTATCAGAGGAAACTGATGGAAGTACAGCACATACCTTTGCAGACATAGTTATTGCAGTCTTGCTTGTAGAAAAGCCTCTTGGGGATCTGGGGAAATTTTGATTATAGAAGCACAACATTTAATGATACACAGCAAAGAGGTATTTTTTCCCTCTGCAAGAACTGCAGGGGACTTTTTATACTTCCATGTGAAATCTTTGCTCTCTCTACTACATATTTATTTAATTGAGATTCACAGTGCAAGCTCCTTTTTTTTTCTTCCTGCAGTTTTTGTGCTGGTTTGGTGCCTGACAATCTCTTTTATGTTTAGGGACCTGTTGGACAGCTAAATCTGTAGCAAAAATTTGGCCATGTAAGTACCTGATTCTAAAGCAATGCTTGCAATCTTATGGTTTGTTGTATGCTCTCATCCATTGAACAGTTTTAAAGATCTTTGAAAGAAAAAACAAAGAGATAATCTGCATATGTAAAATTTCCTGTGGCGTTTGTATCTCCAGCGAATATTTCTTCAGAATTCATAATTTCAAAAAACATTCCAAGACATTGCCACCGCAGGTCGCATCTACATTGCTATGCAGGATCAATCTTACGGCTCCTGTGTGAGCTTTTAGTACCATCATATCTCTGTGCCTCCCCCTGCCTCCTGGAAGTCCTGCCTGGAGAGCTTTTTTGTAATTGCAGCCCATATCTGGTTTCTGATATTCGTATGGAGACAAAAGTGCATCATGGTGAGAAGGTGGGCTGAGCCGGCCATGGAAACTAATGTGAATATATCCTGCAGGAGAGGAGATATGGAGAGGGATGGATGTGATAGCATGGATGGTTTGGGGTTAAAAGCACAAAGTGGTGCAGGGCTGGGAGGACCAGGCTGGGAAGAGGGGCCATAAGACATATGATGTACAAGAATAGGATTTAAGGTGCACTTTTCTGTGTGTGTTGGTGTTTGTCTCTCGTTTACCAGAGTCATCACACACACTGCTACCAGTCCTATATACATAGCGTCACATGATCAGCTAGTTTGCTCTCTTCATTATTCAGCACATCTCCTATCTTGGTGTACGCTGCAAATTTTATCAGTAATGAGTTAATATTTTCCTCCAGATTGTTCATTAATTAAAAAAAAAAAAAAAGACAAGAAATCATCCCTGAAAACCCTTACAAGAACTAACCACTTGGTTTTCTGTTTATAGATGTGTTTCAAGACATATCTGTGAACAGTTGGAGTAGTTTATTTCATGTTTCCATGTTCCTACAGAAAACAATGTTTTTGCATGAATGCTATTGGTATTTATTTCAAATATTTTAAGACACAGCAAATGTGAATAATGTACATAATACACGTGCAAAAGCTGCTAACACATGTACAAAAACTGAATTAAATTGTTGGAGAGAACACTGAAGCAAATCTTATTAGGCTGACTGGTAAGTATACTGTAGCAGCCAGAATTTAATTAGAATTTCACTGCTTGATAGCTGGCTATCAGGATATGAGTGACTAATGATCTAATTTGCCTTTATATTACCCTGAAATTTCTTTATCCTGGGACAATATGCCCCTAAAATCAGATTATAAGCACTGCATTATTAAAGTCACTTGTTTGTGACTTAAATTTCAAAAGTCCACTGAATTCAGTTGAAGAACTTGGACTTTAACAGTACTGTAATATATGCAAGTCCTGAAGCAAAACACATTTTCCAGTGACAGACAAATATACATGTACACTTATTATATGCATATGTTCACAGAGCAGAAAGGCTCTTTCTTTTTCAATTAAATGCTGTTTTGGACTTGCTGAGATTTCAGCTACTTCTTTCTGAATTTAGTTTGTGTACTCTAGGGCAGATGCACAAGAGATGTTACAAAAGATTGTCTTTTCTCCGTAATATTCATTCATTCTCAGTTGCTACCCTGACTGTTGTTGAAAATGACTTCATTGTGAAAAAATAAAATTAAGAAGAATGTGCAAAACTACAAAATGGCCTATACCCATACAGCTGTATTCAAAGTAGTTTATACTGCTATAAGTATAGCCATTTCAAACAGATACATCTGAAAAAAATGCAAAACTCTTCCAATTTCCTTACATGAAGAAGCTTCAGTAATGTTATTGAATCCTTAAGGTAAGAAACCACAGGGTGATTTGGAAAAGCTTTTTATGTGAATTTTATGGGTTGTGTTTTGTCATGGGTTGCCTTTTGCCTCTGTCTCATGCTACTGCCTAGAAGAGAGTGAAGATCACAGCTGCTTTTAGGTGATTTGGACAAGCTTTTTATGTGAATTTTATGGATTGTGTTTTGTCATGGTTTGCCTTCTGCCTCTGTCTCATGCTACTGCCTGGAAGAGAGTGAAGATCACAGCTGCTTTTAAACTGCATTTCTTCAAGAACCTCTGCATCATGATGCACTGTGAGCAGTCCCAAAATGGCACTAGATGTACACACATTGCTGGTAGTCTCAGGTACATGGAGGACCGAAGCCATCTTCAGATAATAGCTGAGCAATGTAGAAGTTTCTAACATTTTTAAATAAGTTATTAAGAAATTTCTGTAGATTTTACATGTGTCTCATGACAAAATGGATCATCTACATTGAGTTTGCTTTTTGGTATTAGTCTGATATTGACAGCTTAATGTCCATGTCCCCAAATAATTCTGCTGCTACTTGTCCCTTGTAGCAAACTCCTTCTACTTACTTAATATTAATTTTTTTATAATAAAGTATTTATAGAGCGCTGGAAGTACTTTACTAAGTACTTTACTAAGTGCTTTACTAACAAAAGGCTAACATCTAACATTGGTCGTGTCAAACAGACTCTCATGGGCTCTGTGTAGTTGAGAGGAGATACAGCTTAAGGAGAGAGAGACTATCTGAAAGACAACTCTGAGGACTAGACAGTGCCAACCTTACTCATGGAAAGTGGGCTCTGTCTCTAGGAATAGCTTCTGTAAAAGGAATGGGACCACTGGGGTTACTTCAGCAGAGAAGAACGATGCAATATAAAAAGAAGGCAGATTTCAATCAGAGTGAAAAATGTTCCCTGCCTGAAATAGCTTGCAGCACATGAAGTCTCAACTGGAAAAACTTCATCTTGATATGTGACCCTGCTGAACGATCGACATGTGCAGGGATAACACCGATCTCTTGTAGTGGACAGCTTTGAGAGGCCTTTCATGAGGAAGGTATATGAGCAGCAAGGAATTATACATTTTGCTCATTATAGCATAAATGGTTAATTCACTATCAGAATGGGCCCACTCTTGAAGGATCTATTTATTTATTTTATTTCAAAGCACAAAAAACACAACGTAAAGTTAGTAAACATTACATTTTGTCCTTCCAGGGCTAAACTCCTTGTGCTATTTTACCTTTCTGCTTTCCTTTTTATATAATGTTCTTATCTCAGGTCAAACACTACCTCTGACCTTCTGCTGAGTATGACAGAGCATCTGCATGTTGAAAGGCTGTATGTTGTTAAAATAAGAACAATATTGTTGTTAAAATAAGAACAAATCAACCAGCTGTCCACTGACTATCCATTCCTATAGCCATTGCCACTATTAGCTAGAATATAGTACAGAAAAGGGAATTTAGAAAAAATATTTGTCATAACAGGTTCAAGAAAAGAAACTTAAGGGCTACATCTGAATATTCAAAATGGCTGTAGATGGATTGCAGACTGAGAGATATACTTAGTTGAAGGGGAATATTTTTCTGTCTCCATCTAGGATGGTCCAAGATCTTGGGATGCATTCCTCTAAATGCCAGAGTACCTGAATAACCCAAACACTTCATTTCCAGAAGGAAGGATGAGTGTTTAATAGAGGTGATACTTGAAGTGTTTCTTATAGGTAAATAATTGTTATTTCCTCCTGATTTTCCAAGCATAAATGCAATATTATTGCTATTTCCTCTTGTTCATAATGCTAATTCCTAGACTTAGACAAGAAATTGTTTTTTTTATTCAAGTACTTGCTCTTCTTGCAAGTGTAATATAATGAGTAATATAGCAGATTCAAATATATATTATATATAATTTAAGGGAATATGATTTTATTTTTCATTTTGTTTATTCAAGCCAGTCCAAGGCAATATACAAAAGAAGGCTACCTATTTAGATAGGGAAAGCATCAGAAAGATAAACCCACGCACTTTGGTTGTACTAAACTGTATCAGTACTGCCTGCTAACTTTTTAATTAAGGCAGTTTGATGTCTCTCTCTTGGGCTTGTGGAAGATAATTTGCAGAAAAAAAAAAGATAATGTTCATAGTCTATCTACCACCTACCTAATATACTTTAAAAAACTGAAATCATAGTCCTCTTGACTTTAAAAAAAGACGTGGGAGGATGGTCATTTAACCAGATGGTTGGAATGGTTGATGGTTGGAATTCCAGTGTAAGGAACAAATTTGTAAATATCTGTATGAAATAGTAATCTGCAATCATTTTTGTAAACATAATTGACTCTAGACTGACTCTAAGTATGAATTGTTGTTTGTCTCAGCAAAATGCCTTAGCAACATCTTTCAAAGGAGAAGAATCACCTTAGTATGTATTTCAAAAAGCGGATGCATCCATGATGAGTGTGACCTAATCCCTTCAGACTTGACACAGCAGGCTGAGATCAGGGCATCAGTGCAGCAGTTTTCACCAATGTTGGAGAGTTGGTACCTCTCCGAGGTGAACTAGGACCTTGTATGTCCCAGAGACTGCACTGCTGTTCAGGCATGCCTTCATTAGGGTCTAGATCATAAGAAATGTCCTATGTGGCTGACAGGTGCTCCAGCCATCCCTGTACTTTATCTCTGAAAATGAAATGGTATTAAGCAAGACTGAGGAAAGCATGTGAGTCTGGCCGCTATTTGCAGCCTCTGCACTTCACACTTCTCCCAGCAGTCATCATTGCTGCATTAGGCATGTTAAATCTTTGTGCCTTCCCTTATATTTACTATGGATTTGTCTAGTTCCTTTTCGAAGTTAGGTTGTCTGCCTACAAGCCTCCTGTTGCAACAAAATTCAGAAGTTCCCTACCCACTGTGTAAAAATTTGATTTTGTGTGATTTAAATTGACATCCTACTAGTTTCAATGAGTGCTCCCTCATTCTAGTTCTGTGGGATTTAGTAAGTAGCACTTCTGCTTTCACTTTATTGACTGCTTTCATGATTTTATAAACCTCAGTCATATCTCCTTCGGCCTTGTCCTCTGCAAACTGAAGATCCCAGCCCGTTTAGTTGCTCCTCATAAGACCAATTCTTCAGCCCTTTGAACACTTTGCTTGATATTCTTTGTACTTTTTCCATTAACTTTTCCATCCAATGAACACTCCTTCTTTGCTAAGTGACTTTTTTTTTTTTTGTCAGACTTTCATTCTGAGATCATAGATTACAAAATAAACTCTTTCAGTCCTGTTCTTCAAGGTGGCTTGGCTTCAGTTATTCCTGTTTTGTCAGTTTAGGAGGTCATGTTGACTGACTATCTGGGATAAAATATTTAATCAGATTTGGAGAACAATCCTGATACATCCCTGAAAACCTGTTTGATAAGGTTTTGTTGTGAGGGAAAATGATATTCCTTTGCATTTCATTCACCCTTTAGTGTGACTTCCTGTTTCCTTTTAATCCTGAGCAAATGACATGCAAACTTATTTCTCAATAAATCAGTGATGGGCTGTCAGGCTTTCTGGCAGTGTGACAGAGGATTGATGGTGCCGTATAGCAAGAATAGTGGAGGAAAGAGGCAGGCACAAACACAGCCTATGTTAAGTCTGTTGAGTTGGAAAGGTTAAAAGGAAACTGTAAATCAAAAACAAGGAAATATTTACTGTGTCACTAGAGCTAGAAGAGAGTCCTCATGTTCTGGTCTGCTGGTAAGTTGTTTCTCTCTTGCTCCTCCATTCCTCACATCCAAGCAGCCTTGTCTGTTGGAGCCTGGCTCACCTTCCTGATTTCAGAATCGGTCTGTTCTGCCATTCCGATTTCCCGGTGCACAGAATGCCAGATGCAATGCCGGCATTTTTAAAGTCAGATGACAAAGAATAGAGCAGGAAGGAGAGAAGAGAGATGGTCAGTCTTTGGACTGAGTTTGACATATACTAATAAGGGGTCAGGATTAAAATCAGAGTCAAGGCTACTTTGCATTTACCACTGGGCAAGTGTGTGTACATTATAATTACTATAGTGCTCCTGGAAACCATTAAATTGCTGCCTTCTTTTTAGTTATTTATCTGTCAAATCACGGAGTCACCATTACACCAGCAGGAAAACTGTGTATAACAGAAAAATTAGGATTGATATGACTGATATATAGTGGGCGTTTTATCTACATAATCCACAGATTCAGCAGAGCAGCCCCCAGTTTTGCAAACATCTTTTGTACCTATTTATTTATATGGTAGTTATTTTTTCCCTTTTACAAGTTCAGTGCTATTCACATATGCATGAAATTACATATAAGATTTTGTTTTATAGAATCTATGGAATCACAAACCATGCTTTCAGATTGAACAGCTGACATTAGATTTCTAAAAAAGCATACCTATTAGCATGCTATGGGGATGTATCAAAAAAAAAAAGCAAATAGAATTAACTGTCATTATGAACAAGAGAAAAAATTTAAGATTTTGCCACAAGTAGCAAAAGACTATGGTCCTTCCCACTTAGCTTGACACATATAACTAATACAGCTCACAACTAAAACACCTACATCATGAGCTTGATCACTTTAGGTTGCCTCCACAGACAAATGAGAGAACAAGGTACTTCTTTGAAGGGTCAGTTTAGGTGTGAGGTGGGCTGAATCACCCTCTATTAAGCGACTAAGCTCCTAATTTAGTCCTAATTAATCTGGGTTTTTGTAGAGAGGAGTACTTCTGAGAGAAAAGAAATCCTGCTCTGAGTTCCTAAGTAGATAATAAAAATCATAATGATAATACACATTGTGCTGTCAAAGAAAAATGAGACCTTAATCAAGTTAAGTGATAGGCTGAGAGGAACTCTTTTCTAAAACAGATGCTGAGAAATAGGAGTATCAGAACCAAAAAAGGTGAAAAGAAATTTAGGGATGTGATGATGCTAACAACAGCACAGAAAATTGTAAGGGATTATGAAGTACATCTTAAATAAAAATGAGGTGCTCCATTTTGAATCTTGAACTGGAAAGTGTCCACATGAGTGACAAAAAAAGGTCAAAAGGAGGCAAATTACCCATCCTCTACCTGCACTTTATTCCCTGCATTGTGCCAAATGGAAATTACATGCCTGTGCTCTTGATTTCAAGCTGGAGATCTGATTCCTTTGCTGAGTATGCAGGGAGAACACCTTGGTATGTACACCAGTTAAACTGGGACAGCAAGAAAGCACATTATTCTATCCTAGAGCTTCAGGCACAGTGCAGCACTGTAATTATTAAATTATATCTTCAAGGCATTTTTTCTGGTTGCTCTGGGTTACTACTTCTTGCTGGGCAATTCTATAAGGGAATAGAAAGAGAGGTCCTGCCTTCAATCTTTTTAACTTTCTTTTCTTTTGGGCCTTGGTTTTATTATCCACTGGATGACCATAAACCAACTGACAGCACATGAACAACCATGTTGGCAGTTCTGTGGCTTTTCAGCATGAAGAACACCCCAAATGTTGCTGCTCCTGTTCCCTGCAAATGCTTGTGTGGTGCCCATGTGACCAGGCAGGTCCTGTTAATTCTGGTCATGTTGTAGCTCCTACCTTCACTCTGAACCCAAAAGCTCCCCCACTTTAGCCAAGGAAACATAGGCAATGCTTCTGTCAAGGCATAGCCTTTGATGAATGATTTATAGGAACATCTCTGACCCAATCCTCTTGGAGGATCATCAAACTCACAGCTCACCCAATGAAACCAACTTTAGAGAAAGTATTGTCCTTGCATATAAACTTTTGTTTGCTTCCTGATTTGTCTTTTTTCTTGCTTTTTCTGCTGTTTTGTATTTTCTTTTTCTACCATTTTGGCTAATTTTCTTTTTTAATTATCCGTTACCGAGTTTCAGCTCACCCTCTGACACTATGATTTGTTTCACTCTTCCATTTGACTGATATGAAGCTTGTAACTGTCCTATTCATTTCTATACTCCATGAGCAATCAGAGCATCTTTCCATAAACACTGAGCAGCTGTTCAAAGGTTCATTCAGGATTTTTACTTCCTGTCCCTCCCAGTCCTTTTTATTGTGCAGAGAAAGATGCAATTTGGGCAGTTTTGATAAAATACCTGGGGAAGTGGACTGAAAGGAAAATGATGGGCTGTCCCTGTTGAAACTGTTGTAAGGCTTGGACCTCCAGGTCTTTTTGAAGGACAGACCCCAACCCTTTATGCAAAAAAAAAAAAAAAAAAAAAAAGGATGTCAGAGCCTTGACTCAGTGGTCCAGCCACTGAAAGCCTGCATGTTCCCTTCCTAGCTATTCCCACACTGATACTACCAGCTAGCTAGACAAGGAGCCAGTAGACATCATACCTTCCTCTTAGGGCTTTAGTTTGCTCTGTGATTACCCAGATTATGTGAATAATAGATAAGCTAATTGATTGATAGAGCTTGGCAAATTTTGCAAAAATTCCAACTTTGGGTGCATCTATCATCATGCAACCTCCCATTGCTCCTGAAGTATTGGTATGTATAATTCCCTTTGACTCAGGCAGAATCCCAAATCTTTCCAAGTGAGAGTGAAAACTAGCTATAATTCTTGGCTGCAGCTGTGAACACGTGGCCCCTTTGCCTGGAGAACACCTTCCAGTAACTGAAGGCTGTTTGTAAGCAATTTTCTGCTTTAACCATTTCTCAACATCCTTTGTGTTATCTTACAATGATTTCAAGAATTACAACTCCCAATATGTGGAAAATACAATAAATAAGTTTCTAAAACACAGAACAAAAACCATTCTAAAGACAAAAATAATTTATTCAGCCTAAAATATGACAAAAGGATAGAGGCAAATCTATAATCTCTGACATATGTAGTTAATTTTTGCAAACGCAAGGCTTGATTTTCTTAATCCATAACTTCTTATTTTAGTTTTCAGCAAATCTCAGCTGTAACTGTTGTCTTAATTTGGTTTTGTGGTACACAGAGAAGAAACATTGTGTGGTTTAATTGGGTGTCTTTGTGTGATCTAACTGCAGTCACCTGAACTACTCCTTGCATCTCAGTCCTTGTTCACTGCTCTTTCACACAGGAGATGGGCAGATAGACTAAGAAACTCCACTATTACTAGAGAGATCCAGAAGTGTCAGTGTGCATGACTGGGACAAGAGCAAATGCTGACTCCTCTTATCTCCGTAGTAACAGATGAATATCTACATCTTTATCTCCAAGTGTCGTCACACTAGGAGCCAAGTAGAAGAAGTTCAGTGTCAGCAGTAAATCCTGAATTCTTCCAAGCAATCCAAGATGAGCTAATTAAGCAGCTGTGAATCACAGTGCATGAAGAGCTGAGAGGTGATATCTGAGGAGGAGGTATCCTTATACATTAAGGGAGTAGGAAGAAGACTTCCACCGTAGCCTTAGCCAGTCAGTTTGTACAAAGTAAATTGATTAAGTATCTTAGGGTAGAGAGAGCTGGCAAGAAACTAATGCGTATACTTGGCCATTTATCTGGCTATCTCACTGGACTGGCAACAAGCATGTGCATGATGATGGAAGATCCTTTAAAAGCGTGTCTTGCAATACCTAGTTCCACTCTACCTGCTCATTTGACATCAGGCAGAATGTCGTTCCTGATATATGATTTCATTTTATTTTTTGGAACAAAGGCAAGTATTCAGTGATATGTTATTTGGGACATTTTTTGAGTGTCAAGACTCAATGGCAAGTGTGAGATTAGATAGCCATGCTCTTCAGCACTATCCTTTTCTTGGCTTCATCCCACCACAAGACCATTTTCAATGACATGAACAAAATTAGAATTAGACTTGTTCTTCACAGATGTTTTTAAAACAGAAATCTTGTTAACAAATATTTAGTGTGGACAACTTATGATACAGTGAACATTTTATGATACAATCTGGCTATTCAATACGTATATTTATTCTGATGACAGAAAACATATTCCCATATCATCATTATCAATGACAGACTCATGCTGACAATGGTGCTGGCTACATGCAGCTGCAGCTGCCTCAGTTTCTAATGTACATATAAATAGATCTGCATTCATTTAACAACATGTAATACTTACAGTAAGATATAGAACTTAATATTCTCTCACAGAAAAGTTTATTTTTTAAACAAACCTGTGTGTATGAACCAAAGAGGAAAATCTTTAAACATGCTTTGAAAGCACTTTTTTATAATCTTTAAGATAAATTCTAAAAAAAATCACCTATGGGGAAATAGTTTTTTTTTAAGATATATTTTTATTATGCTAGTGCTGCAAAACTTGGAACTCACAAAGAATCCGATCTGCTGACTCTTTTTGGTGTTGCAGAGGATGTTCCCATCTTGGGGTCCTCGGCCTGGCAGAACAGGCATTAATTGTGTTTGCTCCAACATAGCGGGCCTTTTCAAACGCAGATCTGCACTGAATAGGGCACAGGGACATGTGTTTTGTGTTTCGTTATAGTCTTTAAATTCTTAAATACTTGCCGTGAAGGTAAACTTAACCTGTCTTTTTGTTTGTTTTGTCCTATTATCCTTACCCTTACCTTATTCTGGATATCATAAAGACAATATTTTGTGATTTTTGGCTTAGGGGATGTGACTTGAATGACAAAACCCGAGAAAATGATATTTTTCTTACAAAGCAAACCCAAATATCTTAGAATTATATACTTTTGCATTGTTATTGTAGTGTCGATGCTGAACAGCAGTGGTGTAAAAGAATCTCAGGGCAGCTTCACTGGTAGATGAGTGTGGCCAAGCACGGACTCCTGAAGCCCGAAGGTGCTATCAGGCACTGTGCAGACCATGTGTCTGAGGTTGGTTTAGGGAGTTTGAGTGTTTAGAAGCACTGAGGGGTTCCTCTCTGCCCTACTTTCATAAGAAATTGGCTTCCACCTCTCTTATCTCAGTTTCGGTCTCTTTGTGGCTTTTACTCATTCTCCCACAAAATTCCTCCTCGCTATGCCTTTTCACTAATCTAATTCCCTTCCCAGACCTCTCAGTGTCCTGCTCTCTTCCCTTTCCTTCCAGGAAATGCTTGAACTGTTATAATATTCCTCATTCTTTGACTCTGCTTGTGCATGGCTCTTCTATTTTACCTTGAAACTCTCTGGGGCAGTGATCATGCTCTGCTTGTGTTCATAAAGCACCTAGCACTGTGGGAAACTGTTCTTGGATAACATTAAACAGAGCTATGATGAATTTGACTGATAATGACATAAGGAAGGGACCAGGTTAGCTTTATTGCTAGAAGGCAAACCCTAGATCATTCACCCTCTCACAGCTGGAATTGCTGCCACAACCTCATTCCTTCTTGCAAAATGGAGATATAATACAAGGATCAAAATTAGATCTTCAGTTTGAAGCCGGTTATGTCAGAGGAGCTAAAGCCTTTAGGGAAGACTTGCATCAGGAAACACTGGCCCAGAAAATAGTAATAATATTATAACAGAATAACAATGTTAAGGTACTAAGCAGATTTGTGATGGAATTAAACATTAAGTGCTGATTTTTGTTTCAGATATGTGTATGAGTCTCACTCTTGTAAATTAGACAGAACTCTGCTTCAGCATCTGAAGGCAGATTTGGGAAACTCAGTTACACAGAAATTGAACTATTATGCAGCTTTTTTCACTAGTTTCATACCGTGCTTCTTGTTACTAGGATGGGATAACTTGACAGTGTAGCAGAGAAATCAGTACCATTTTAGATTATTATTGAGCATAACGTTCTGGAAATGCAGAGAAGTTATAATTCCCTAAATAATACAGAGCAGATCTGCTGAATTCTAAACCTATTTCTTGAACTAAAAGGCTCGGAATAAAAGTATTCTCATCATGAGCTTCATTTGACATACGTGGAATCCAAGAGAAGTTCTTCAGTAGTTCATCGTCTTTCTTATAGATTAACATAAGTAGACAGTTGCTAGCAACTGTTAAGTTTAATGCAATCTATTTACTGTCACATTGTCATATATAAAGTACTCATCATAAAGGACAGGATTACGAAAGAAAAGCATTAAGAAGAAAAGCAAGAAAACCAAGGACTTGTTTCAATCACAGTTTTTTTAACATTAGTAAAAAAGTCCAGCTAATTCACTTTAAAGCAAATTATTTGTCACTTTATAGAGCTACAGTGCCCGGAACTGTATCTCAACTCACCCAAATGTTATTGCTGTCACTACAGTCAGGAGATTGAGAAGAATTCATCTATATTGTGCAGGCATCCAGAAAACTGTGGGTCTCAATTTTTTAATTCTGGGTGCTCTGAAATATGTGTTTTCACTGAATATTACTTGACTGATTTTTCTTCTCCTATATTTCTTCTTTGCCTGAAATCATCAGGGCATTTTACAGTGTTTTAACAATCTATTAAGATATATATTTGTCATTAAAAACAAAAATCAGAAGAAAGAACTACAAGCTATAAATTCAGGACTTTTTTTTTTCAAGCAGCTCTTGAATGATATAGCGCTTCTTTGTGCGATGAGCTGAGAGTTAGATCATATTTCTTTCAGTAACAATGAGGTGGTTTTGTTGCTTTCAGTGTTGTGAAATATTGTAGGAGGGAAATTAACCTCCCATCACACCTTCGTCTCTTACTTTCTTAAACTTTCCAGGCTTGATTCACTGCTGCTTGACTTGAGTTTCCAGTGATGTTGCAATGGGAACAAGTGAAGTTGGAGCAGCACCGTGCAAAATCAGACGCATCAGCTTGGGAAGGGGCTAGTCTTGTGCTCCAGAGCAACAGCACAGCATCTTTATGCAGGAAGTACCTTTCTGCTTGGGAAAAAGTGCCGTTTCACTCCACCTATGTGCTGCTTACATTTGCCAAGACAGCAATACTGAGGCTTATTAAAAGCAAACAAACAAACAAACAAACAAACAGGTCTCTCAGAACTGGGTAAATAATGAGGTAACGAGTTTACGCTTGGAGAAAAGACAGTAATTTTCCAGAGTAAACTGAAAGGTGAGGGTAGTTCAGGAATGTTCAGTGAGCCATGACTAGGACCAAAAAGGGACTGCACAGAATACTGGGAAGAAGGGCTTTTAGGGGTAGAAACATAGACCATAAGCCACTGTAAGAGTGGACTTTTCTTCACAATTCCATCTCGTTGGCGAAGGCAGCCTGAATTATTTTAGTAAGAAACTCACCTTTACTGCAGGACATAACCAACTGGCAGGACAAGTAATCAGCATCAGAGCTGACGTTCTTTTTATGCTTTTATGAGTAAATAGGTATGGTTATTTTGACAGAACAAACTGCTGTTAAGCATCTAATAGGACTTCAGATTGAATTTACTTACTGTTCCTACCTTTCTCTAAAAGTGTCCCAGTCTGGTCTGCTCTTAGGTTAAAAAGAAGCTCAGAGGAGGCAGATGGTAAATTATTGCCTTCTCTGTGGTGGTTTGGATTCAGTCCTGGGATTTATCAAGCATCCTCTGACTGATGAAACATAACCCATGCTTCCTGGATTAGCGTTCAGCCACTGTGCAAACTCTGTGGGCATTGACAAGAGGGGACAACTGCTGTAGATGCTACCGCCTTTTAAAAAGAGCTGCCCTTGTTGCAAAATCCACTCAAGGGAGCATGAAAAAATGGTTGCCTAGCAGAGATGGTCTCTAACAAAAATGTCAAATAAAAACATATAGAAATCTTGAATATATTTTCAAGTGGACACGTAAGATGGGAGCTTTCCTGGGCAAAGGGTCAGTAAAAGACATTTAGTTATGGCTGTTGAATAAAGAGAGATGTTAGCCCATACTGAGTATTCCAAATCAAACACCAGTCTCCATTGTTTTCATAGTTCATAATGAAAAAATAAGTAGGTTCCAGAAATTATAAGAAAAAAAATTACATACGGAGCGTCATGCTTATATCATGCTTATGGGGAGAAAAATCATGACGGGCAAATTCAAGCTGCAATATTGTATTCTTTAAAACTATGATTCTGAAAGCAGTAGGTAGCCTAAACTTGGGCTTCCTTTGAGGTTCTGAGAGATTTTAGTTTTTAAAAAAAAAACTAGGAAGAAACAAGAAAATGAGGTTTTCTCATTAAATATCATTAGTGAAACCACTGCAGAACACTGAGCAATTCTACAGCCCAAAACCTTGTAGGAAGCAAAGAGAATTGCGGTACTGAGATAAGGCCTGGAAGATCCTTATGCAGAGACAGCTGGGGAGGCAGCTAATCAAAAGAAAAACAAGTTAAAGGAGGTCACATGAGAAGCAAGTTAAGATATCAGTCTCAGCACAGAGACACTGCGTAAATGTTATCTAGCAGGATTCGACATACTGATCTCACATGTGATGATTGCAGATTGAGATTTACGACAAATACTTAAAAACCTTAGAGAGAATCTGATTCCCATCAAGTAGTCAAATATTAAACCTATAAAATGTGAAGTGCAGTATATTTCTCTCTATGCTTAATAAACAATCAAATACTTGCTAAGAGAGATGGCAAACTCTTCATTAACTGGATCTTTCATGTAAGTTTGAATTCCTTCACAAAAATATGTTCTATATATGCAAGATATTTATAAAGCTGTGTCTGCTGTAGGAATCGTCAGTGGAGTTAGATGACCTGTTTTATGAAGAAGGTCAATTGAATGATCATTTTGACTGCTTGATCTTAAAAAATAAGAAAAGAAACCCTATGAAGTATAGTATTTAGGACAGAAAAGATTTTAAATTCTTGTTTTACTAGTGTACTTCAATTACTAGTTGTAATTGAAGAATTTATTGCAGCATTTATTACTTGCTTGTTTTTGTTTGCAGATGTGTGACATATTTCTTTACATTTATGAAGCAGCAATAGGATTGACTGTGGTTACTCTTTGCTCAGCAATCCATATCCTGTTGTTCTAAGTTGCCAGCTGTGACTCCAGAAAGAAGGCTTGGCTCTGTGCTACCTAACATGTGAAGCAACATATATTGTAATATTTTCCTCCAATTTTAAAGTTAATATTTATGATCTAGTAACAAAGTAATAAAGAAACTAATTGTTCCTGCTTGTTTCTATTTCTAAAAACACAACAGAGCTTTTTTTTTTCTTTTAGGCAGCAGCAACCTATAAAAATGAAAACTGCAAAGTCAAATGAGGTTAATATCACATTCCATTATGTTTACCAGAGGCTTATAGCTTTAATCAATGACTGAACCAGAAAGGCTGGAATAAGCTGATTTGCCAGTTGAGCACTGCAAATAGGTATCTTGGCCCTTTCTGTGGAGAAATAGTGGAACAGAACAGAGAATTGCTGGACATGTAGATTTTCACTCTGGTATTTCTTCATTCCCTTCCAACCACTAGCATGAAAAAAAGCCACTTTCTATAGCATATGTCTGTGAAAAGGATTATTTAACAAGTATGGCAGAAGTTGTCCTGTAAAGTGGTAAAAACAGATGTTAGGTAAGGCTCTTAAGTGAATTTACTTTGATGCAATTGTCACTGATTTTAATGAAATTATTCTCACCTTGCAATTACAGTCACGATTTTCCCCCTTATTACAGACCATGGATACATTTTAGCTTTAAGTCTACAAGATGATTCTAATTAAATATCTGGCTCAGCTGATAAACCTGAGACTTCATCAGAGACAGCAAAAGTGAGGAGGTTTTTTCATCTTGAAATCCACTGTGTGCAATGGATTTTGTGCAGTGAATTTCACCTGTGGTGAATGCGAAAAAATGTCAACTCAAGAAGAGTCTATGAAAAAAGTTTTAATATTTTAACTTTTTAATTAGGTCAACGTTATATTAACAATGTTATTTTTCAAAGGAAATTTGAAAGGATCTCATTAATTGCTCCAAGAGTAGTTATAAAAATAGCAGTCATCAAGGTGATATAAAAGGAAAATTTGCAACATTTTCTGTGTATGCATCATAACATATTGATGGTTACATTAAAAGAAAATTCAATAATAAACATCAGAAATGTGAAACATAATTATTAATACTCAGGGCAAATAATCATTGTGGCAATTTGTTGGGTAGGTACTGGATTCTCTATCCCTTGAAACCTATATGAAAATATCAAGATTAGATATCTCTCCATAAGAATTCTGAATTTGGGATCGAATTTCTGTGTCCTGTGTGACAAAGGAGATCAGAGTGGATTACTGTGCTGATCTCAGCTGTTCCAAAAATATCTTCCACTCTTCCACTTCTATCAGCAATACAAAATTTAAAAATTTTATATTTCATAGAACTGGGACAGTGGTTACTTTTGCAAATTTATGTAATGGAGAAATATAGGAGTCTTTGCAGAAAGCTTGTAATATTGAAAATGAAAGGATATTTTCTGCTGGGCTTTTTCATATCTTCAGCTCTTTTTAATAAGTTATATGTTGTTGAATAAGCTCCAGTTTTTGAGATCAACTGAAAAAGCAGTGGAATGAGAGATTGAAGTGAAAGGAAAAGCAATCTCACGAAATCATACAAAGTGCTTTGTGATTCAAAAGGTGAAAGTACAGTGAAAACTAGAACCCAAACTGAATGACACAGATTGAAACTGCAAACTAATTCTTTTTTTCAAATGTTCACACATGGCATCACATAAGAAAGCCCAAAACAAATTTACATGAAGACCACTCAACCCCTCCCAAATTACATGTGGATCCGGTACTAACACAGAATAGCTCAAATGACCATAACTTGGCTATTCCAGGGAAATGATAGTACATTTTTCTGCATTCTAATAACTTTGATTGTTTTTGTGACATCGTGTTTCAATAATCTGAGTGTCACCATCAACTGGGCACGTACAGATAACAGACAACATCAACTGCAAGGATGGAGGTATTTTTTATAAAGTTCCTGCTCTGACTTTTTAGTCCTGCTGTACAAATCACCTTCAGTAAGTGAGCCAGACAGTTATAGTTCATAACTCTACTAGGTACCAGAAGACATGGATCTCAAAGAGATATTGTTTTTTTCTGGACATTATAATCCCCCCTTCTTCACTATTTCTTCAGTGTTTTACAGATAATATATTATCTGCTTTTTTCCCCCCTGCCTTTTTTCCCCTCAAGGGAAAACTAGCTTATCCCCTCTGCCTTTATTCTTTAGCTAAAAATTCTATAGTTACCAATAACCTTTCATTTCATGTGGTCAGATTGATTAATATTGTGAATTAAATTCAGAATGATTGTTCTCAGTTTACACTTAAGTTTGAAATTTCAGGCCCTGTTCTAAAGTCAAAAAAATATATATGCCCTAAAACTTTGGAATGTTTTTCAGCTACACTAGTTGTCTAATAAAAGACACAACCTCCTTATACAGACCTAATATTTTAAATTCAATGTTTATTAGAATTATCTTGCAAACGGAGTTCCCAGTTTTTGGAAGGGAGACTGCATGATCAGACCTCAATGTTGATATTTCACATCTGCCTCATCATTAGGTGAATCATGATTTTTTGGGGAGGGACACTGAAATGACCTCAGTTGCTGCAGTGACAGCTAGTAGAGCCACAATTTATGGCCACAATTTATGGCTATATCGTTCCAAGGTCTCAGACCTACAAGTGGAATCCCTCAAGAAGATCTGAAGTTGTCAACATGGGTTATATTGCTGTTGCTGCTAGTCCTACTACGGTTAGAAGTACTGCTACAACATGCTGACACCAGAGTATGTGTTTAATTTTTTAGCAGAATTTGTGAAAAACAATAAGATAAGATCATATATTTATAAATCACATATTTGTAAAATAAAAACCCATTTTTTTCCAGATGTTTTATTCTACCTTAACGATTCTGTGATTCTGTGATTCTCCGTTTGAAATGAAGCATTTAAAATTTAAGGACAGACTTTTTGGTTTTCTGATGACATTTTGTTCTGCATTGAAGCCTGTATCATTCCCCACTTTTGATATGGTAGAGAATGGCAACTAAGGCAAAGTCATTCTTGAAACAACTAGGTAGTGTGTTTGGCATTTCAAAACAAAAGAACTTTTCTTTTAAAAAAAGATATAAATGCTACAAATGAACTTAATAGTTATTAGTCTTCAGGCAGTTTCTGAAATCCACCACTGTATCATTACAAGAGTATGTGCAGGTAGTATATTAATGTGAGATTTGGTTCAAGGAATATAATTTTAGCTCAGTCTCTATTAGTTCTTCACACACAGTTCTACAGTTTTGATTGAAAAGAAGATTATTTGGAGAAAAGTAGCCAATAGATGCAAGATTATATGGTCTTTTAAATGGAGTGCCACAGACTGCAAATATTCATGCACAGAAGAGCAGTGACAGCTGTGTGAAACAAATGATTAATACCGATTACTAGCCCATGAATTGTGTGCATCCGAACTGTACGTTCTGTACTAAGTTTTTACACCACTCTGTCTTTTTAGGTTGGTTTTCTGATTAATGTCAAACAGCTTTCTTCCATCAACTTTTAAACTTGCAAACTCTTCTGGTCTCCAGAGCTTGCAGGCCTCTGCTTTAAGGCTGAAATGTGTGTTTTGGTAAGCTGGAGCCCACTGGGTGTTCTCTGTCTTTTAGAATCCACAAACTAATGTTGTGACCTGGGCACAAAAACATGATTCTTAACAGAAATTACTAGCTTTGGTAGTCTAGAGTGCAAGGAAAAGCCCAAGCTCTCTATGCTGTCAGTGCAACCCCAGTAATAGCAGATAGAGTGTCTTTCATTTTCACATACATTAAGATTTGTGTTAGTGTGCTATCACTTTGCCATCCTCAGGATTTCAAGCCATAAGTTCAGATATGTCCCTTGACTGCTTCCTTGTCTGGGATCTGCATGATGAGAAAGGTATACAAATATCTGTACACATATCTGCTAGAGTTTTAGGTAAATTAAGCAAATTAAGAAAATTTCTTTACTATTGCACGCACAGCTTCAACAGGGAATTACGTTTCTGGTTATGGTGAATGCTAGAAATTATTGTAATTTTTTATAAACACGAAATTTAGTTCTTCCATGTCCCAAAACTTTCATGCTGGACATCATCCATGAATATAGTCTGACTGGCTATGGGTAATCAAAGCTTCTCCGGATATTTTCTCTAATTTGTTTTCCCTAAAGACAAATGATGAGTCAAACAATTATTTTTCTTTCTCTCTCACTGGTCTATGCTCTATTTTCTGATTACGTATGATCTATTTAAAAAATCTAAATCAAAAGGGTAGCATCCACTAAGCTTTAGAGGGCTTCCTTTTTTTTTTTTTACTGAACTGGGCTCATGCTGGGTGCTGCCTCTATCCCTGTCTGGTTCAAAGCTAGTTGAGGCCTCAGTTTGGGTGGTGAGCTCAGTGACTATCTAGTTTACCTTATCGAGGAGCCTTGATCATTTAAATTGTCCTACAAATAATATTATTGCTCTTTGAAGTGCTTTCACTTTCTCTTTCAGCTTCTGAATCCCTAAAAAATTTCCCAGTAAAATGCACATGTTCTCACTGACAGTACGCCTTTTACTTCGTTATCTTGTATAAACCTCATCTGAAGTAATTTATGCATCCTTGCTGGACAAGGTCAATGGATTGAACACCACTGGCGTAATAACCAGAGACCTTGGCAGGGAAACAAATTACATCCACCTGGAACTGAACTGACACATGCAAACCTGTAGTCTTTCTCCACCAAAATAAATTTCTCCTGTGGTGTTTTGATTTCTAGAGCAGAAGTCCTTATTCAGCAAAAAAATATACTGATGTTACTGAAAATATTTTCTGAACTGAGTCTTTAGGCTGAGCTTTCAAATGATGTATCTTCCCGGGTTCCAACTGAATTATGGTTTTGCTTACTGAGGGCAAAGTAGAAAGTTTAGGTCCAAGCAGAAAAATTTTATCCAGAAGTAAGTTTATTCAGTTTGATTTTTGGATGCTTATCTTTTTTTCTTGTGGAACTAACTACTGGGTCTCAAAGAAATTAAAGATCAAGGAGTCTTTCTGTCAGGATTGCTTCTTTTGTGAACTAAATAAACCTCACCCACCTGCAAAATTTGTCTGGAAGTTTTCTTGCAGAAATATTTTAATAAATAATACTTTCTGACTGTTTTATTATTTAGGTGGTGGCCAAAGTCTAGCAAAAAAAGTAAATTGTTAGATAGAGGTACTTTCTCCTTCACTGAAAACACTGAGTTCAAATTCATCATCTGGAGGGTCGTAGCTCAAAAGGTTTGAAGAGGGGCATGGCAAACGACTGTTCCTGTGTTTCGTCTCCTGAGGTAAGGAGGAGGAACATTATATTTCATGCTGCTGGTGAAAATTGCCTCGTCCGATAGAGCAGGGCTCTCATTGTACTGACTCATGATTGACACCACAGCACCTGTGGGCATTAACAGATGATAAAAGAGCAAGTCCAAAATGAAAGATGATCTTGACATGTTCAACTTATGGGTTTCTTGGTGGGGTGCAGCTCTTGCCTCTCCCCGTGTAACACACAGGCTTGGCTTCGCTTTTCTCTAAAGCACCCTGCACATGCACATTGCCACACTGGTGAAACAGTACTGATTTCTTCAATTATCATTATTATTAAGAGCCCCAAAAAAACGACACAAGGGTAATACAGAACATCACCTCCCAACTTAGTTCTGCTATAAACTGAAGCATTTTCCCCCCAGAGCTAACACTTCAGTACAGGTTTCTTTCTAATATTTAAAATGCTTTTAGAGTCATTTTCATATTTCATTTGGTGCAAAATATAGATGAATCATGTTATTGCATGATTAACAGCTGTTTCTTTAAATACTATCATGCGCTTCCCATTAAACAGATTTTTAATAAGCACAATAGCTTTTTCTATGGCTGGGGTTTAGGACTGACAGTAGCTGGGTTCCTGCCATCATGACCCCTTCTAAATCAACAATATGTATCAGCTAGAAACAGAAAATTAGCACACTAGGATTTGCATCTTCTGTGAATAACATCTGCCTTATTATAGGGAACACAACCCCACTCTGCTTGTCCTGACAAGCTGTGCTCCTTTGTGTACAGTTCATTTCATGGTGAGTTGAATCAGCACCATTCTCTGGACCACATTATGATATTTATCAGTAAGAAAGCAAATTATTTGAGTTCGACCACTCCAGCGGGTTAGTTCTCAAACTATGCTCATCCATGACAACTAAAATTCAAATAGAACAATAATGTTCTTCCACTCTGAAGCATTTACTCTATCTAAATAATTAATTGAAATGCAGATTCCATTCTACAATGGCTGTCATCAGTCTTTATATCTTGGTATTTTTACAAATGGTATTTTTGAGAAATGGTTTCCAAATGGAAAGTCACTAGGATTCTTCTTCATACAATCAATATGCATTATGTATGAGTAAATGGAGAGTGAATACCTTTTAAAAACTCTCCAGACTTTACTCTCCTTTGCACTCCTCCTAAACAGAAGAGGAGCAGCTCAGTCTACATAATGAACTTTTACAATCTATGTTTTCTAGGAGCTAATTTGTTAGCAATGCAATGCAGTGTAATTTAACCTCAGCAGCCTCAAGGCTGGATCCAGGGATAATGTTGCCTATCTCTATGGCCTTTCTCCACACATCCATTTTACACCTTAAAATCCACCCAAAGAGGCCACCACCTTTCTCTTGGCAGCAGGAACTTACTTGCTCCAGTGGCCACGCACACAGCTTCTTTGATGTGTCCTCGCTGTCTGTGCACTTGAGGGAAGCAGGTCTGGTGGCCCTGTGAGGATGACTTCCCTCCAGGCAGCAACATCAGCCAGGTTTGCAATATCACAGAGGAAGCCAAGGCAGCTGCTGCTGTTGACTGGACAGAAGTAGGGGGTCATGGTGAGCAAGAAGCAGTACTGATAACAGCAGCTATCTGTGCAGATGTGCAGGAGGCCATAGGACTGATGAGATGGAGATGGGCTTTCCTGTGGGCTGAATCCAACCTGCCAGGCACCCTCTGGATTATACTTCATGAATCTATCCTGTATACACCTCATAGTCTCCAAATGGAGATTATGTTTTACGTAGTGCCCTAGGTTGTTTCACAGTCTTGATGCCTTGAACAGTAACATGGTCCTTGTGTCTGGTGGTTAGAAGGGGAAAGTCTATCAAAAGTCCTAAGTCATCTTCATATTGAAAGGAATTAATCTCCACCTAAGGGCTTTGGAAAATATTATAGGCTCCCAGCCTCCTAACAACCTGAGTCAATACAGATGCTCTGCAGAGTGCAGAGTGGGTGGCACTGCCAGTTTGGCTCCAGAAGTGATACCCAGGAGACATCTGCACTGTCTATGCCAGGCTCACCTTGCTTGTGCTCAGAGATAGCTTGCACAAGGGCAGTCTTGTTAGTATTGTTAGCCTGCAAACAAAACCTAAAGCAAAGCAAAGCAAAACCTAAAGTCCATCAAGGAGAAAGAAGGTATTACAAAGAGACAATGGCCCAGCTGATATTACTTGCAAGGAAATCCTTTCAAATTTAGCACTCACTTCATTGCTACATTTACTGTTTGTATTTAAACCTTTACTAATAAGGGTAAGGGAGGTATACAAACAAAAAAATGAAACCTCTGAGAGGCCCTACTAACAGCTTTGTGTGTTCCTGTGTAGCAAAAGGCATGAGAGAGAAGGCATAAGATTTGTTAATGGCATAGTTAACCACTAACGTGTAATAAGATTTGTAATGGTGTAATTAACCTTGTAATTAATATGACATTTGAAATGCTTGCAAACTAGGTAACAAGCAGCTTACAAGCAGGTTTTGGTATTGAGTGTCCTTGTAGTCAAATCATGTTTTTTAAGATACTTTGGAAAACTATTGTTTGACCTCTCTCTCATGGATGATACTGCATTAGTGGAGTAATGTAAATCAGTGCTAACAAGTATTCCATATTCTGAAATAGATCTAATGTCCAATAATTTCTTACAAGAATGCATGTACGTTGGATAAATTAAGGATAGCCACATGCTTTGAGATATAATTACAGGAGCTGAAATCACTACTCTAGATCAAGTGCTTTATTCTGAACAAGCCAATGAGATAATATGAAAATGACGTTTAGTTTTATTTTATTAAAGGACTTGTTTGATTCTAGTAACATGTAGATTTTATTATGTATCAGATTGTTTCTACTTCTACTTCTACTAAAGTATTTGCTTTCATAATTTTCATGTAATCGTTTTGTAGCTTGAGGATTTTATCTGCATAGTCATTAACTAATAATCATAGAAATTTAGGGTGCCTAGTAGACCAAAATTACTGGAATGTGCTGAGTCCATTAAGTATCTCATGCTGGACATGCAAAACTGTTTAGATCACCATTTCTCATCACTAGAAAGTCCTTTCACTGCACACACATATAGATGTATACTGTGTATATGTGCATAACCTGAAGTTGGTAAGGTTTCTATTTCTATTTACATGAAAGCAAATAAGCAGTTACTTTGTGTCATGCTGAAAGAAGTCTGCATTTCATCTTGATGAATTATGTGACAAAAAGGCCAGTTTCTACAAAATATTATAGTATGCATGAAAAACACCGTTAATCAAAAACAGCAGTAAATTAATTTAAACAAGCCTTATATAAATAAATTAAGGTGGGCTTGATTGTACCTTTTCTTTTCTTTTCCTGAAGTTTTAATACTAAATTCTTGAACTTCTAGTTTCCATAGCAATGTGTTTATGGTGCTCCCTGAAAGCAAGAAGACCATCACTTTCTTTCAGTGAAAAAAATTCCAAGGAAAGAAGAACAGATGGGGGAAAACAGAAGCATCTTAAAACTGCTTTTGTTACTTAGGGATGGATGAACTTCAAAAGTGCGAGGGACTTGGTTTAAATAAGCGCCTAAATAGCTGAAGTTTCATTTGTGTCTTATTCACATTTATGCAGTTCTCAGATGGTCATGTCAACCCAGGTTTCCATCCTTTCTTTTCAACAGCATCCTCACAAGTGTGGGTTCACTTCCCAGCTCTGTCTCCCTGTTGCAGGTCAAGGGAAATGATTATTCCCCTCCACTCAGCGCTTGGGAAGCTACTTGTACTGAAATACATTTGGAGTATTTGTCTGATTGACAAAGCAGAGCAAATTCAGCAGAGGGTTGCTGAGGGGTCTCAGGAGCTGGAGTAAATGAGGTGTGAGGAGATGACAACCCTGGATTTGTCCTTCCAGAAGAAGGGAGTGGTGGAACCCTGAAATATGTGTGCAGAGAGTCTGCGCAATTTTCATCCTTGGAGACTTTTGAAACTCAAGGAGCCAAGGCTCTGGGAATCTGGAGCCAAATTTAAAGTGAGCTCCGCTTTGAGCAGGAGGTTTGACCTGATAAACAATCCAGGTCCTTTCCGACTCAAACTCCTCTGCAACTCTGTAGTTTTATTCCTGACACTCAGAGCTGCAGTTCAACAGATACCTCCTCTTTTTTCAGCTTCCTGCCACAAGACACGGTAAAGAAAGCTTGCGAATGGAAAGCTGAGTCAAGGCAACCCTCAATGTCAAGTTTGCCAGTGTCTTGCTCAGAAGGATTAGTTTTTTCACTCTTGACTTCATCACAGATAAACAGTCCTTGCAATAGGCGAGTTCTCCAGGTTATTTTCGTCTCCTACAGGAAACAGATTATCCCAGGTGATAATGTGTCAAATACTATTATCTGGCTGTGGTACAGAACCACCAGTGACCTCCAGCTAACGTTAGTTAGCTCTGAAGATCTCATTGTGAAATCTAGGATGCCTCCTAGTCCGCTCTTTCAGTCATGCCCAAATGAGACTAACCTCCTCAAGGAAGAGGCTTTCCCCTCATATTCCTTGTGTCTGAGTACAAGATTAGGATGTTTAAATGAATAGCTTTAATAAGAAGGTGTGAACCTGCATTACTGAACTGAAACGATTACTCTCAATGCAGGTGTTGGATCATCAGGCTGTTATAGACATCATAGCACTGAGTATAATGTGCATGTACACATTGCCCACAGGTGGAAAAGAAAACATTTTGCATTTCAAAGTGCAGGAAGCAGAGGGCCTACCGTATTCTGAATAGAGCTGAAAGACACTTGTCTTATGGAAGGTAGGATAGAAAAGGAAACAGAGGATCTAAAATACATTTTTTGATTTTTTTTAATTAGCATATTTACAATATTGCTATCTTAGCTGGTAGGCACTGTAATGACCATAATCTTTTTATCCCTCAGCCTTTGCATGACTGACTTATGAACAAATAAATATACCAAATCAGGGAATCCTGGTGTCATTGTGCTATAAATACTATCAAACTACACTTTTGCCTGGGAATCATGAGGCTCTGGCTTTCAAGTGTGGAATAAGGTAAGATGACCTAGATTAGCTTTTCATTTTGGGATTTCTTCATACCTCAAAGTGAAAGAGAAACTGTGCAGAGTCTTGTACAAACTTTAGAAAATGATGGGATTTCAAGTTTTTTTCACCCTTGAGATTAGAAAGAGGCCCATGAGGCTCCATAGCAAGGAAGATAACAGATAAAGAGTAGCTTTGCAAAGTGAGAACCAGTTTTCTTGAAGGAGTTGAACCAGTCATATGCATTTTGTGATGAATTACAACCCTTTGGTAGTGACAGGGAGCCTGCAGAATATTAATAATGAATTGAGTGTAGGAAAAAAATGAGCTGTTCAGCACAAAAATACTGTATCTAAACAAATTGAAGCGTGATGGCCACACTCAACTTGCAACTGAAGTGCAAATGAATCGGTAGAGTTGCTTGGATAAGACGAACTTTGTGATACCGGGTACTCTCTTACTTCTTAAGTCGTCCCATTGGTTTCACTGGGATAGCTCTGGATGTGAGTGCCACCACAGACTGTCAGAGTCTGGCCCCTTTGGAGAGAAATTTGGAAATTACTCAAATGGATGGAGAAAAAAGTCATGTTTACAAGTCTTTGAAAATGGGTGAGAAGTGTTCAGGCTCACCCCATAAGGAATTACATCAGCAATTCTGCGCATAAGCATCACAAACTTAATGTGAATAACAACAAAAGCTGGTAAATGTTTAACAATGAATGCTAGTATCTTAGACTAAGTGTGTGATTACATGAGGACTCATTGTTGCTTTTCCTGAATAGAAAATGTTACATGGAGCTAAAAGGAAACATTCACATTACAGATGGCCAAGACAAGAGTTCCAGGATATTCCCACTGTGTTGAGATTAAACTGTCTTGAGAAACCGGGGAGTCTGTAAGGGATGATTAATAAATGGTCTCCCTCCTTATCTAAGGATAAGGACTCTACTTACACATGGGATTTCCAGCACCAAGAAGAGTGCTGGTTCCAGGTACTGAAATAACCTGTCTGCTCTTGAGTTCTGAGGGCTTGCCTGATATCTAAGGAGCACAGAGGGAAAAGGGCAGGTACTAAGAAGAGAGGGAGAAAAGATGCCTGAGGCATGATGACCATGATCACTCAGGTGAAGGTGCTTGCCTGGAGAAAATGCTAGAAGGGTTGGATTTAATCTAACTTTAGCATACCATGCTGAGTAGGAGCATAAGATGCATATACCTCATGCCCTACACTATTCCAAGTAAAACAAGATAATATCTTGTTTTGCTATCATGGCATACAGCATCCTGAATCCCACGCCTTCTAAGTCTTTACAAAGTATCAAACTGTGGTGTTGTCAATAATAAAATAATAATCCAGACAATAATTATATTTTGTCTACTTTACAATGACATTGGAAACACTGACAGTAATCATTAGGAAAAAAAAACATGTAGAGTTGAATGCAAAATGAAAATTTAGTTACTTATCTCTGCACCTGTGTCTCAGATCCTATGAGCATTAAGTTGAAAACATTCTGTTCAGTCATTATGATGTTTATGTAAGGATGAAATTATCTTGAACAATTTCTCTAATGTATTACCTTAAAAAGTACTTTGTTCAACGTCAACATAAACTACGAACTGCTTGAACCATGGAAAATCCTATTTGTCCCGACTGCAAACACTGAGGCGTACATTTAAGTTTAACCTTGAGGCCTGGTAACATCACTTATATTTGTCATATAAAATGGTGTTTTTCTGAATTTGAGGATGATTCAGGGTATTTTTCATGCCCTTCACAGTAACGGCAGTTACCAATCATGGCTATGCCAACCTGCTGCTTTCCTCTCCTCCCACCACTACCTGGAATACTCTTAAAGACCTGTGAAGTGATGGGAGGTTTTGTTCATGGGCCTTAAAGTTGCTGCATGGAGCTGGATTGGTTGTTTTGACATAGTCTTTGCATAGGATTCTCTACCGAAACCCAGAAAGCTGACTTTGAAGTCTCATTTCACGTAAAGAAGGGCAAATGGGCACAACTTTATCTTCAAAAACGAAGGACTCTCCACTTTTTCCAGTGAAGTTCCTGAACACCCTCCTTTGCTACGCTATGAGCCTTGACAGAGTGAAATACGAATTGGCTGCTGCAAATCAGAGCTGTGCTAGTCAGAGTCCTCCAGCACAGCTGACTCTTCTGGTCTGTATTTTCCCTTGAATACAAGAAGGACATTGGCACACTATTTAGAAAGGTCTTTGTTGTAGTTTGGCTTTGTTTGTCCTTAGGATCCTTCTAATTTATGTGTTCGTTTATTTTAGGAGGTTGTGATTCTCAAACACGAGTTACGGAAACACTTTTCCCATTTATCAGCTTTGTGTAACCATTTTTAAAACTGCTCTGTTCACTGTATCTGTTGCAGTGAACTACTTTCCTCAATTATTAATTTCTGCCATCAATCATACTTTATCTTTTCTGCAGCTGAAGAAATATCTTGTCACTTCTTGTATGGCATAGTGCACCAATTAAATTTGATTTATACTGTTGTATATCACATTCAGTTAACTTTAATACAGAGGGTATAATTTTTACTCCTCCAAACCTTAGGAATAAAGTCAGTTACATTTTCATTGGTAAACGATAGGGTAAGCAGAGCCTCTACAATGTTAGGCACAAAGAAAACAAACTGTGTGTTTGTTCTCATTGGTTCATGATAGCCTAGATACTGAAGCTCAGAGATACTTTTTTGGTAGTTCTGATGACATTTTAAGATTACTACACATTATATTTTTAAAATGCAATGGATTTATAATTCATCACAAAGAGTATACTAGAATAAAGTAAAACTATTTAGGGAAAGGCATTTAAACCCACTAACAATATACTAGGTATTTTGACTGGCAAACATTTTTTATTTTAGGGTTTAGCTTAGCTTTTACTACATTCCTTTTATCCTTTCTCTCCTCAGCTCCCAAAATGGAATCTCCATTTTATATTTTTGTGTTACCTTCCTCCTGAGATTTTCCACTGAGGGAACACTTAACTTCTGTTGAATCTATGGCTGGGCACAATGAGGAATTGTTATGAATATCAGTCTCATGCTGTGATTTCTGTGCTGTGATCACAGCTCTACTGCTGTGATTTCTTTCAGTTTCTCTGGCTCCTCAATTCTTGGAGGTGAGATTGGAAAACAAAATATGATTATAAAGAGAAAAACAAGAAAATAGCTCAATGGTATATGCTGTTGGGAAAGCAAATGGCTAAAATAGTTTGTGAAAAAAAATGGCTAAAAATAGAATTTAATGAGGAATATGCAACAAGAATTGTACATCTGAGATGAGGACTGTGGCAAAGCTCAAGTTTTTTTTGTCAATATATTGCTAACTGATGTAAAAGAAAAACAGAATAGGAGCTATCGCTCACTCTCACAGACTTCTGTGCATACTGGGCTTGTGCTTTGAGACAGGGATGAGGCAGAGATGAGTCTGGCCCTAGGCAAATATCTTGAGGTTTGTTCCTTCTGACTAGACTGCTTTCTCCAAAGCAAGAAACTGAAGTTTGAAGCCCTCCTCAGCTACTACAGAAGCATATTAAAGAAGAAACACCATTTCTTCTGTCTATATTTTAACAGTAAGTGTGAACTTTGGCCACGTTAGATGTGGGCAACCTGTAAGGCAGTTTTCTGAAGGGACCTGTCTGTGCTTTGAAGACAAAGGGGAGGCTCACACTGAGTGTGGCTTTTGCAAGTGTCGGGTGATCAAGGTCACGGCCTGCTGGTGCACAGTCACATAGGCAGAAACCCCCCGCTGGTGCCTCAGTCCTCTGGGCGATTGATCCAGCACCCAGAATCGTGGTAGGTCTGTGGAGGGATACACCAGGTGAGGTTCATTCATAACAGCTAGCAGCTCCTTGCTGCTCACACAGTCCTTCAGGACTCGGCTCACAGGCCCTGGGGAGCAGGTCCTGCTGGATCTTCTCAGAAGACCTAAGTTGCAACACTACCACAGTATCTAGGTATGCATCCTCATGTGTAAAGCCATTTAAGAGTTAGTACTTATTCCTTGGAATAAATGTATTATTCAAAGCTGCCTATTAATTACTGCAGTTAGGGTTTTGTTTTTATCTGTCATTATAGTATTTGTATATCATTAGGAAATTCTCTACATAATGATGCCTACAGAGGAATTATTCATGAAATAGGAAGATTAAATGGTGAAGAATCAATCTATTAAAGTCAAATGAAGGAAACTTACAGGAGGTAATGGAATTCATGAATAGGGAAAAAAAGAAACAGTTTTACATGGCAAAAGGGGTCACAGAACATTGACTCCTCTCTGAAACTTCCCCACTCTCTCCTCTTCCTCAAAAAAAAAAAAAAAAAAAAAAAAAGAGAGAGAGAGAGAGAGAGAAGAATGTCTAAGATTATAAACCAACTGGTAGAAATTCAATCCTTTAAGATGCCACTAGAGGAGTAAAGAAAACAGCACTATTACATGAACACTTGCTGGTACTTTTGCAGGGGGTCTGCAAACAGTAATCCTGCTGCTCAGGATATAGACTCTCAGACAGGTAAAACCAACGGAGCGATGTGTGGGGTGGACTGAAGAAGGTATCACACGGTTAAATGCTACTGTGAAAAGCAGATAACACCACGATCTACTTAAAAATCAAATCCCCCCAGTGAAAAGATGTGATAAAAATGAGTAAACAAAAACAAGAGAGGATTTTAAACAAAGAGTACCATGGCTAGGTTAAACAACATATGGCGTGTTTCAGGCAGTTGCTTATTGAAGCAGAGGTAAAATAGGGTGATGGATCATATAGATATGAAAAGAATTGCAACAGTGGAAAACTACAAGTAAAATTAAATAGTGCAGTGAGAGGTTTAAATGTTCCTGTTATAAACTAACTATCTCAAAATACATCTTAAACCAAATTAATATTTTTGTTACTTCTATCTAACAGATGGTATGAGATAAAAATAATGTAGTCATTTCACTAACACACAATCCAGTCAAATGCGATTGGCAATAACTGCATTTTAAAATTATTTTTTCAAAGAGAAATATCAGCTTTTACAGAGGATCTCATGAGCATTAATAACCCCTAGGGAAAGCTGGAGTAGGGTTTGTGCTCAGTGAACCTGAGAAAACTGTACTACCAATATTCCATGATGTAGGACAGCAAGGACTCAGGAAGTTTTTGGGACGGGGGACTTTGAACCTGAAGTGTGCATTAAGAGGAACATGTAGAAGCACCTAGGAGAGTTTGAAGAACATCAATATTCGCTGTGCAAGTGGTTAATATACAGCTGAACTCACAAGCAGACGTAAACAGTACGTGTTACTGAGCATTCAGCGCTTGGAAATTCAAACTGGAGAGGAACAACAGAATATCCTATTGATTCCTCCCAGGCTTTGAATTAATTAGAAGAATTACATGGCATTTTAAAATTCAAGATGTAACTCCATTACTTAATATTAGAACACTGGGTATTATCTGTCAACAGATTTGGTAATCAGGAATGAACCTGTCATTCATAGGTGCTTGGTTAACAGTTTGAATATTTTTTGCCTACAGAATTTTATAAACTGTTTCTATAATCTTTTCAAACCTCTCGAAAAACAGGTAATTCATTCTGGCCTTCAGAGCATGCAGCTGTATTGGAGGAAGAAATGTCCTTAGCCTTATGTGGAGCAAGATGTATGTGTGTGAAACCACTCTCTTGAAACAAATAACCCTTACACATTTGAGTTTCCAACTTCTGCTAAACAGCTATCATTTCTCAAGAGGTTGGAAAACTTTTGCTTACTACTACTGTGTGTGCTACTGTTTATAGTCTGCATTTATAGCAATACAGGTTTTGTAGCTCTCTGCTTCAATAGGTTTCTTAAAATTTTCAGCTCTCAGGAACAATGTTTAGACAACTCTTGACAGTCAACAGCATGTTCAGGTTGCAGATATAATTGACTGTAGAAAAATAACCTGTATGTTCACCATCTTCCCCCAGGTAAATTTGTCCATTTCCAGTAATTGTGAATATAAATTTATCCATGGAAGCCATGATTTATGATTATCCAGAAAAATTCCAGTCCAGAAAATCCTCAATAGACTAGAGTGAACCTCAGCTAGAGTGAGCCATGTCAGTCTGATGAGGTTTTATTATAGTAATGTTGTGAGAAATATGTATAGAGAAAATATAAAAAATTTAGCAGAGAACAATATTTAATGATAAAAATACATATGTCTGATAGAACTCTTTCAGGCAGTCATTCCAAATCTCACATAAATAGTCATTATCACTATATAATCCCCTTTGATGCAAGTTATAGAACATAGTAATTACAATTTTTTTTTCTCACTGAGCACTGTGCTTTTTACAAGTATGGTATTTTTACCATTCATTTGCTCTGGCATAAAAATAAAGAAGTGCCTGGACTCCAATACTTCAGGTTCTTTCAAATAAGTTCTGTTTTATAAAATCAATAAGAAAAATGTTTGTAACTTAGCAAAATACTTCTCTTTTATGTTTTTTATGAGAAGTTTCACTGTCTTATTTATGTTATTCATAAATCCCTTTTCTGTACTAAGGTAGTACCTCATGCAGGCATAGATTAGTGTTAAATCAAATGTTTTTGATATTTCCTAAGATGTAGTTCTTCAGAGCTTTTGTTCCCTAAATTTTATTCTTGCATTTTCATACAACTTTACCATTACTCATTGATAATTCTAATGTTATAATACTTTCTGACAAAATACTCCTTATTTTCCATTGTATTCCTACTTTTTTCTAAGTACTTGAATGAGTGGATTGACTTTCCTGCTGTGCTGCTCCCCAGGTCCACAGAAATCCTATGATCTCCTTCATGCACCCACCCAGTTCAAGGAGCTCTGTACCAACTTTCAGGGGTCATTTTTTAAATGATGACCTCATTTTTCACTGTCTATATCTACCATTAAAAAATAAGGAATGTATTCTTACCAGCAAAGCTGCAAGAAGCATGGAGCTGCAGTGTGTTCCAGGAAAAGGCAACCTGAGGATGCAAAACACTGTCTGAGGAATGTGTTTTCTTTTCCAACGTTAATTAGAAAGATCCCTTGACATCTCCTGATGTTTTTTAACACCTGAGGGGATCCAGAGGGACAAATACCAGCAGTCATCTCCAAAGGGATTTGTATGAGCAGACCTTAGAGGCAACCCGAGGTAGAGTTTGTGTGCAACATTCCCTGCTTCACTATCCCAAATCTTTTATCATTATTTTCAGGGGGGTGGGGGGAGGGGAGGCCAATGAAGCCCTGTCAGTTAAATGAACCCTTGAAAGAAGTCCTTGTAATCCTTCATCCTCATTCTTGCTGGAGACATGCTAAGGTAACTCCTGGGATGATGTTTTTTTTAAATGGAAATGCCACACAGTTATTTCCATTTTATAATCAAATGGAGGCAACTCTGTTTATTCTCCTTCTGTTTGAATCTTTGTGCTGGCTTTTGTATAGCTGAGAAAATATAGTAAAGAATAATTGTCGGTCTTCTTCAAGGTAGGCTTGTATTTTTATTTCCTTACTGGACAAAAAGGAGATTTCTCTCTTCACTCCATATTCACATGTAGCTTTTTTAAAGCTCAGGAGAGGAAACACATGTGCATGAAAAGAAATTCTTCAACATGAACATATAAGAAACATTCATAGAATAGAATCATAGAATCATTATGGTTGAAAAAGATCATCAAGTCCAACTGCAAACCCTTCAACACCATGCCTACTAAACCATGTCCTTAAATGCCTCATCTACACATTTCTTGAACACCGCCAGGGATGGGCACTCCACCACTTCCCTGGGCAGCCTTTTCCAAAGCTTCACACTCTTTGCATGCAGAAATCCTTCCTAATGTCTAACCTCCACTGGCACAACAAAAGGACATTTCCTCTTGTTCTATCTGTAGTTATTCTGGAGAAGAGAATGATCCTGCCTCACTACAACCTCCTTTCAGGTAGTTGTAGAGAACAATAAGGTCTCCCCTGAGTCTCATCTTCTCCAGGCTAAATAACCACAGCTCCCTCAGCTGTTATTCATAAGGTCTGTCCTTCTTGCAGTGAGGGGCCCAAACTGAGCCCAGTGTTTGAGGTGCAGCCTCAGCAGTACTGAGTACAGGGGGAGGATCACTTCTCTGGTCCTGCTGGCTACACTGTTCCTGATACATGCCGTTGGCCTCTTGGCCACCTGGGCACACTGCTGCCTCATGTTCAGCTGGCTGTTCACCAACACTCCCACTGCAGCGCAGCTCTCCAGCCACTCTGCCCCAAGCCTGTAGCGCAGCATGGGGTTGTTGTGATCGAAGTGCAGGACCTGGCATTTGGCCTTGTCGAACCTCCTACGGTTGGTCTCAGCCCATCGATCCAGCCTGTCCAGACTCCTCTGTCGAGCTTTCCTACCCTCAGGCAGAGCAAGTCTTCCTCCTGCCTTGGCATCAGCCGCAAATTTGCTGAGGGTGCGCTCAATCCCTTCATCCAGAACATCAGTAAAGATATTGAAGATGCAGATTGGAGGCTTCTGCAATTTAAATAAACCATAATCAGATGATGGAATTTTTGTCCCCTTAACCATATCTCTGCTGGTGATAATCACTAGCAAAGTCTTTGAGAATTGTATTTGCTACCTTATGAAACCTGTGTGTTTTAGGGACAATGTAGTTTCTCTTATTATTGCAATATATAATCAATTATTAATATACTTCTTTTTTTTCTGTGGTAAAGGTGAGAAAGAGCTTGGTCTTTCTTCGAATTGTTGGATTAAGAACTTATAACAGCAAAATCTCACAAATCAGCGGGAAGCCAAGAGCTCTGACACACTTTCCAAGCACCTCATAGAGCTTTGCCATTGAGCTGAAAGTGCGAGTCATGGTGAAAAATTCTGATTGCAGTAGCAGCGCTTTCTCCAGAAAGGATAAAAAGTGCTTGCTGCAAGGTCCTAACATGGGAAGAAGAGCATTTCCATACCTTGCTTGACACAACAGATGAAAGAAGTATGTCTATCGCCTGTCTCACCAGACCAGTTGCAAGACAGAAAGTTTTTGCATGGCAATTCTTGATTTCCTCACACTCTTATTTTCCCCTTTTCTTACTCTTTTGTCATTCCTAAATTTCTGCTTGCCTCTCACACTCACTGCCTGCCACACTTCAGCAAGTCTGCCAGCTGGAAAGAAAAAATATTGACATGCTCCTTCCCCCCAGTACTTCACCTGGAGCCATCTAGGAAAGAAATTATCTCAGACTGTGTTGTCCTGACCAGCTTTGCTCACAGTGGGTGCCACCATTAAGTGTTTCAAGGCAGAGCCTTGCTGACCTTTTCTTTAGCTTTTGGAAATGGGATAAACAGCAGAGCTTTGGGGAGGGCTCCCTGGTGCCACTATCTGTGGCACTGATGGAGATCCAGCTGTCACTTCCCTGGAGCCCTCATTTGGGCACAGAGAGGTGGCTTGTAGCGTGACAACCTGTCATCTTCGATCAGCTCTACACTGACATTGTGATGGGGCTAAAAGCAAAACCTAAGTAGAAACACATGGAAATAAAATGCTTAAACACTTCAGTGTTTGCAAAACAAGTCCGTGGCCTCCCCTAATAACCCAGCCAGGTCCTCCTTTCCATGTCATCTCATTATAGCATATCTGTGCTGTGAGTAGCTGTCATCAGTTCACACAGAATTTTTTTTCTTTTTTCAGGGATACCAACTGGTAAATTGGACCCCACGCTGATGTGACACGATTTTTTTTTATGGCTGTGGTGGTGTACGATGCATTTATATGCAGTGTTTATAAGGATGGTAGAGCAAACCACAGCCATTCTGAAGCCTTTCCTTCCTATGCTTTAGAGGTGTTGGTAAGCTCACTGTGACAGAGACACCTGTCCCAGTTGTTAATAATATAACTATTGATACAGAAGAATTATGGAAAAAGTATTGCAAAAATTCTATAAAGAATTGGAAGAATTCCCACTAAAAGCACCAGCTGACAGAGGTCTCAGCCATTTTTCCATGAAGCCAGCCCTGCACCTCAGAATCATGTTAGTCTTAACAATGAAAGGAGAGAAAACTGAGCAATTGCAATACAAAATAAATTGTTTTTGTGCTTTAAACCCCAAAGATGCAAACATTAAAGTCAGAGGAAACTGGTTTAGAAAATTCAGTAGCAACTGAATAAGAAGAAGCCTTTCCAAAAGTTTCTCACAGGATTAAAATACAGTTTAAAGGTGTTGGAAGTAGAATGCTTTGTGGGGGAAACATGGGGAAAATGCACATACATAAAATTCTATCCTGCCTTTACTTCTGCTCTTTTAAAAGCCCAGAGCCCCAGGGCTGTGTCTGGAACTGAGCAAATTCTTTCACTGTCAAATGCTGATTTTGAAGACGTTATTTTGCTTTGGGGGACAGGATGTGTTTATCAAGGAAAGTTATTTTTGAACAGGGAATACAGCCTTCGCATACCACAAATGTGAAATTCAAGTGTGGCATTTTCTTTGCTAAGCTCCAATAAATGATGTTTCCAAAGTCATGCCAAATTAAAATATTTCCTTTACATCATTAGGAACTACTACTGACTAGTTTGCAGCCTGGATGACATGGCCTGGACCTACATTTGATGACAAATTGCTTGTGCTAACTCCCAGTTGATTTTAGTGGTATCTAAAATACTGTGATGATTCAAGTCTAGAGGTCTAGTTCCAATATCCACTTCTCATTGTGAAAAAAAATGCTGTCCAAGTTATAGTGCTTGGACACTTCCTCCTTTATGGAGGAAAAGTAAAAGAAGACTTCTCTTGCAAATATTATATTCTTGCTCACCCCAAGTCAAAACTTAGAAGTCCTGCCTGTGACCGAAGGCAGATGTCATGACTCCCATGATGTTTTGTAGAAGAAAAGTCACCACGATCACTTTGGAGCTGGGACCTCATTTCTTTTCATGGGAAAAAAAATCAAACTTGAGTTTTTCAGTTATGAACTGGAACATAAGTAGCACCTGAAAAGTTAGATATCTGTGCTGAGTGTTAACTTTCACCATGCAGTTCTGCTGCTTGTGCAATATCTCTGCTAGGTGAGTTGACATATCTGAATACAATCAAGATCCCCATAAAAATTTTCTAGCACATCTCTCCTAATGTGCAAAAGAATAAGTTGGCTGTAGTAATTACCTGATACCTGTATTCTCTCTCTTTTCTATTTTTTTTGTTGGTGGTGGTGGTGTCATTAAGATTTCTTCAGTGATATTTACTAACACTTAATTCCAATTTATGTTTAGAAAAAAAAGAATGAGATCATTAAAACCTAGACAAGAGAGGGGATGATTTAAACAAATATTTGTCAGAACAATAACAACAACAACAACAACAAAAAGGTAAAAATGTTGGAAGGCAAAGGGAAATTGATTTCAAGAATACAAATCCCTAGGAATTTGTCAAAACTATATATTCACCCAATAAAAATAATATATGTTTAGAAGTGCTGCTGACTATATCTGCATGAGACTGATTCAGCTGAAGTACTGTGCTGACTGGAAGTGTTCAATAACCATTAGAAAAAGAAATCTTAAGTAAAAATGAGCATAAATAAGCATTACAATATGCTATGGGAAATATTGTTCTTTCAAAGCTACTAAAAAGAATAATTTCAATTTTTAAGACTCAGTGGAAATATCACACTTTTCTTCTAAAAGGAAAGAATAGATATATTTGAAGAATAAAATAAACATTGCTAAATGAGAGATTTCCACACTAAAATCCCTGGTGTTCCAGTAAACTAGAATGTGAACTTCCTAACTTGTTTCAAAACAATCTGTTCAAAAATTGCTAAAAATATTTCCGATTTTTGAGTGTATTTTTTAGACCAACAAGTTCTCCCTGACATAAATTGTAAAGCAGCAATGACAGTTTCTTATTTAACAAAAGAAAAAACAGTGAAAACTGAAGGCACTGAACACTGAAGATAAGCTGACAAGATCCTACCCTATCACTTGTAGCAATGAATTTAACCCACTTGGAAGATCTGCTAACATTGTAGGTGAAAATTTTGGTACATCTGATCTGTTTTCCTTAACTTCAACAACAGTTAGGTAGGAGCTAGCAACATTAACTAACTTAAAAAGATTAGAATCAAAAGGTTCTGTATTCCTGAAAACAGGAGGATTTCTCACTGTTATACTGGTGTTAATGCTGAAAACAGATCCTTTTGGTTGAAAATTTGTTTATGGAATAAGTCTTTTCATGCCTGTCAGAGCTTTATTTCTTTAGAAGAAAAATCAACACACTTTCCTCTGGCTGTATATAATTAGACAGCCTACGATGAATGGAGATTTGAGAAAACCTTTAACAACTGTGAACAACTAATAACCAGACAGGAGTTACATTCCTGTAATAACCCAGTCTTCTTTGCCAATGACATCTTGTTTTAATGAAGTAGAAACCAACTGTTCAGTCCCTTTACTTTTTAAAGAATAGAATGCTTTCCCAGGATTTTATGTCCATATAAAATGGGCAGTACTCCCTCCTCCACTTTGCATTTAGATATTCATGTATGTGGTTGCTTAAAAAATGTATGTTTAATTATAAGAGAAGCTACCTCTTGACCATGGGAAAGCTAACTTTGTGAACAGTTTGGTTTTAAACAGATGGGCATATATGCCCCATCCTCTTATGAAGGAGCAAAGTGAGCAACAGAAATCATGCTCTTTTATACGTGATACATATTTTAAAAATGTCATTACAAATCTCCAGCTGGAAAAGAAAGAACAAGGTGCAGAAAGGAAGAGAAATGGGGCAAAGATGTGAGCACCTTTATAAAGATCTATCTTAGTTTAACTTATAGAGTTGCTTTTTACCTAAATCTTACTGCTTTCCACATCCCCTGTATAGAATTCGTACTGCATTCTCCAAAGTTACCTTGAGAGATAACGTAACCCATGCCCTCCCCTCCCTTTGCTGTGTGTTGCAGCCAGGATGCAGAGCCATGCTGTGTGCTGTTGACAGACATGCATACCAAGTTCTCATATTTAGGAAACACTCATGTTCATTTTTTCCTAACCCTGGTAATGAAATGGTCACCATTTCCCATGAAGGTAGAAATTGCTTCTATCAGTGGGCGAGAGAAGTCTGTTGGCAGTTGGAGCAGGTTTAAAGGCACTAAAACTCCAGTCATCTGTCCTTTGCTGCTCATCCTTTCTGTGGCAGAGAATTGCTAGTGCTCCCATTTTGCAAGCCAGAGCTGGAGAGCAGAGGAGAACACAGCCTGTTTAGAGCCTCAGTTGTTCCAACAAATATTTGGAGTCATTTGGTATCAGTTCAGTAAAATTATGAGCCATTGTTATAGCAGATCTGTTGACCAGAATGCAAATGCTCGTCTTTATAGGGGTAAATTTAGCTATGCAAGTCCTGTCAGAGCCTGATGGGAGTCCTGAAACAGTGTCCTTGCATTGAATACACACCTGAGAATTTGCAGAAGATACTGCAAAGCCTAGAGGTTGCAGCAAAAGGAAGATTTGATGTGAAATAAATAGCTGCAGGACAACTCACAGATAATAGCAAAGAAAGAAATAAAAGCTAGATGATGCTGAAAGAGAGCGATTATTAATGAGGGGACTGAATCTCGTAAGGGTCACCTTCAGGTTCAGAGATCATTTCTTGTTTTTGGCAGCTCACAGAAACTCACTTAAAGGATTTTTACACTAGTTTCAGAAACAATTGTCTGTCTTATACATTTCTGCTCCTTCCTGTCTTTAGTCAGAGTAAAATGCTATTGGAAATACTTGCGTTAATTTATTTCCAAACTGGCTGTCCTGCAGAAAGACTGATTCCAGAGTTTGAATTTAGTTCAAAATTTCACAGTGTGACTTTAAATTTAAAATAACTTTAAACCTAAAAAATCACATGTAATTACCTGGGCCTGGTTTTATTCCCATTTTATTTTGTTTGTTTTGTTTTGTAAAAAACAACAACAACAACAATAACAACAAAACTCCACATACTTTCAATGAACCATTCTTATTGTGTACAAGAGAATTTTGGACATTTTTATTCCCTTCACTTCATTTTTTATCTTGGAAAATTTTGTGACATGGTTGTGAAAAGTGCTTTTGTGGTTCACAAAAACGAAAAAAAAACCCTTTGAATGGAAAGACAAATACAGATATAGAGGAGAGTGTGGGGGAAAAATCAAGAGATAAATATAGGGGAGAAAAATATGACAACATGCTATACAGCTCTGTGAATTGCCTCCCCTTAGGCAGGTTTTAGGCAATATTGTTCTTGGAAAATTAAGAATCACTTTGGCATCCTATATTAAGAGGTCAGCAGTAAAAGGACTTATCACATCTTTCTTGCATCTTGAGGATGATTTTAACAGATTTCATTCCAAATTTCACAATTATCTGCCTATGACTAGAATATGCAGATGTGAAGGATGAGATGATTCAGAAAATTAACACCTGAAAATGCAAATTGGTCATAAAAAAAAGTGCAGCTAGGGACAAATCATTCAGCACTTAGTCAAAAGTCCTTGTTAAATATCTTTCTTTTTCTTCCAGTAAGTTTCATCCCCTAATGTGCAAATGTACTCTGAAAAAAATATATTTCAACAAATTATGGGATTTGATGCAAATTTATTTGAATCAAAACCTTGCTGTAGAAATGTAAATGTTTGAGTGAAATATTCAAGAAACTCAGCTTCAATTCAACTCAAAGACAAAATTCTAGTAAGGATGAAATAAAGGTCTACTTTTCATTTGCAGTAGCCCCCTGGTTAATAAAACACTATGGAAGGCTTTGGTGTTGTCATTTTGTAGAATAAGAAGTGCTGGAAGTCTTACAAAATTTTGCTAGTCACCAGATTTGATCAGCACATACAAGGAGGCCAACTGTAGAAGTAGGAATCAAATTAAATCTCCAGAATTTTATATGTATATACAGTATACATAAACAATATATACACATAATCCATGCGTTGTGTGTGTATCTGAACATATTTTGTGCCTGTCTGTGCTTGTGTGTGTCTGTACTTGCATCAACGTATGATTAACAAATATCATCAGATTTTTTTAGGTCCTGTTCAAGTTTTGGGGAACCCAATCTGTGTGTCCACATGACAGTTTTTGATAAAAACACAATCATTCCAAGAACTTTTGTGTTATTTTAGGGTCTCAGAGCTGGAAAATTGTCAGTCTATGGAGTTGTTCTTATCTGTGACATATTGTAGTGGTTGAATATTCACCCCCCTACACTAAGGACATAGCTCCACTGACAAACGAACATTAAAAGCAACGCGGTGGCAGCTATTGAAATATTTGTATGTCTTCTGACCTGGAGATACTCTTGTAGAGAGAAAGTTGGCAGCTGGTGACTCCCTTGGTAAATCAGAATTGTGCTGATCCCTCAGAACTAGACTCGCTTATTTCCACTCAAAAATGTAAACAGCGGATGAAAAGGTGACAAGCCACTGTATATTTTGAATGATTAAGTCCTAGTAAAGAATAACAACACTAATAGCTAGCTAACAAGAATATCTCCTGCATAAATAAGGGTAATAAATTCAGTGGTCTTGTCAATCTTTTATATAGTTTCCAGCATAGATATTTCAGAGTTTATAAATAAAAATAAAAATAAAAACAAAAATAAAAATAAAAATAAAAGTAAAAATACAAGTAAAATAAAAAGCAATCATGTTTACTGCCATACAATGGCATCATTTGCTTGCTATGGGTTTTACATGATGGCAGAGCAATTACTTAGGCATTACTTCTCTGATGGATTGCTACCCAGCATCTTTGAGGCAAGAACATAATTAGGATTTAGAAAAAGAATGAGAAGTTTATACAAGTAGGAAGATACTGTCAAGTCATATATATAAGCGATATGTATAAGAAATATTTAGCTTCATGTTTTCAGGCATAAACCAGATGAGAGCAGCCAGAAAATGACTTCTGGGTTTGTTTATCGGTAGTTTGCATATTGGCAGGTTGGAAGTGACTTCTCTGAATTATGCCAAAGACAGATAACATAGCTGACATATCTGTGATTCAATGGGGCAACTTGTATGCTCCTATCGTTGTTTTTCTTATATCACCAGAAACATGATCATTGCCATTGGTGTCTCGGTGCTGGATCTGCAACATGTCAGAAAAAGAAGACGAGAGCATTGAAACTTTATGTGAGTTGAAAATGAGCATTCTCCTTGGCACCAGAAAAAAAACCCCAAATTTTCCAGCATTCAAGGACTTTGGAAATCAGTTTTTGAATATATTTTATATATATTATTTATATTCCTTTTTAGCATTAACATCTGAAATAGACAAATGAGAAGGGATTTCTGAAGCAGCAAATTACACAGCCTGCATTGGGAAGCACCTGGTAGGCAAAGAGAACACTGCTTTTTTTTTTTTTACAACCAGCAAAAAGCTCTTTGGATCTTCTTTTTCTAGATATTTTGAATCATTCATATTGCCTTTACTTAAGAGAGGAAAAGTGAAATGATTATTTGTGAGCTTCTGTTAAATTTGATGCTATATGCCTCATATAAAAGTGAGAACCAAACTCAATAGGGATCCAAGCAGCAATTTATTATAAAGATCTTTGCATGACCCCATTAAAGCTGATGAAAAGACTCCAACTGATTTTGCAGGGATTTCAAACTAGACACTACAGATGGAAAAGAATGAAGGTCTTTGAGCCTTGTGCAGTAACCAAGGATGGCCAGAAGTGAACGTGCTGTGTCTGATCTACTTCAGTTCTTCCTGGCGTAATATGAGGCAGCACTTAAAAGACACAGTATTATGATATTGCTTTTCTCTCTTAGGCTTCATAAAAATGTTATATGTGGGTTACTAATATCACCTCAAAATATCTGGGATATTTTGCATCCTAATTGAGTCTGTACAGGGAGTGCATATTTGGGCCAATTGTGGGTTCTTACACTTTATGCTAATAGTCAAAATCAATTCATAAGTGATAGAAAAGAGTAAATCTGTTCATATGACAATGGATGGAAGTAATCATTAGTATTGTGCTAGTCACAACTGCTCATCCAAGTTCATTCCATGGCTTGCAACAGAATTAATTTTGTATGTGACTGCTGTTGCCAAGCCTCAGGAGTCAGAGCTTTTTTGGAGCATAACTGCAGTTATACCAATGATGTTCTGGAGCTATACACGTTACTAGAATACAGTGAAAAAGTATTTCTTCCTTAGCTTAAAGAAGAAATACTTTCATTAAAAAGAAAAGAAAAAAGAAAAATAGTACTTGGAAGCAGTGATATTGTTCTTCATTGATCTCTACTGAGTGATTAAAAAGGTAGCACATCATAGGTCTTTTCTGGAAGAGACTATTTTGGATTCACTGCAAAATAGCTCTCTATTTGGAGTTCATATATGCATCTCCCAGTAGCATTACACTATTTACTCTTGGGAAGAAGATAAGATGATAACAGGAGTAAAAAGAAAATGTGTCAGACAATGACAGGAAAGTGAAAATGCCTTCTCCCAGGCCCTTAAAGGAACTTGTTTGCATGAAAGCTATCTCCTCTATTAACATATCAAGCTTTCAGAAGTGAAGAGGCACTAGGGAAATGATGTGAGAGCTTGGTGTCAAATTCTGACTTTATTTTTTTAGGGTTGGAGCTGGCAAGAATTCAGAAGCTGAGGATAAGCTTCGTGGAGATTTGCGAAGAGTTAAAATTATAACAGCGTGGGAGACATTTGCTTTACACTTTGCATCTGAATAGCATTTGCAAGGTAGAGACAAATACTTACAGATGAGTGATGTATAAAGTAAGTGCTCTCAGATTTTAAATGATCTTTCTACAGACAGAGCCCATTTTTAGCTTGCACAAGCAAAAATTTACATCTCTTACTTGTGCGTGCAGATCTGGGGCAAAACAAAGCCACGGGTAGGCACCTGTGTTTGAAGTCTCCCATAGTTCTTTTTCAACAAATCAAAATGCAGAAGAAATGAGCAGGATAAGTCTGGGAAAAATCTGCAGCATCTCTCTGTTTTATCCCCTTTTCGGCAGGATGAAATTTGGATTGCTGGATTGGGCTGGCAGTGTATTATTACTTTTTCCCCTAAATGGCAGCTGATCAAAATAATTACTACACTTATGGAAATGTGAGGAAAATAAAATCACTGGTGTTTTTAGATATGTCAAACTTAGGACATTGTTAAAAAGTGCTCTCAACAATAAACAGCTTGGCACTAATGAGAAAACACTCGTACTTCATTAGACAGCCTCAATAAATGGATAAATGTGGATAACATCACTGTCCATTTGTCCTTACTGACATAGCCATGAATCACAACCATCATAGTTATAGAAGTGCTATGTCTTATTCTTCAAACTTAATATAATCTTCAAGTAAAGATTCTATTCACTACTCAGTTTTATTGAGGAACATTTATTCTCTTATTTCAACTCTGGTCTTCAAATGCTGACTGTTTTGTATGAGAAAAGGCAAACTAATCATTACTTTTTGAATTTCTTTCAGTAATGTTTGGGATATTTTTTAAAAAACACGTCTACTAACTTGCTTGTTTGTCCATAAAACCCGTTAATATGTTAGTACTGACTTTTTTTTTTCTAAATCCTGTACCTAAAATTTGACCTCTGCTATTTTTAAAAATGAGATGTGTGTCTCTAATTGGATTCTCTTGATTTCTTTTTTCTTGTAGTTAAACCCATAGACACAATAACCTTGAGTAGTAGTGATCTATCTCAGGTATGTCTGACCCACTGAAGGGTGTACTTCCAAGAAGAAGAAAGTAAACCAGTGAATATACTTTACAATATTAATCTCTTTATTATTTTTTCCCTCTAGACCAGTTTTTATTTTATGCAGTCTTGTCTCACTAACATCAACAGTTTAAGTAGATTCATTGGTCCTACTGTTTGCTACTACCATTCATATTATTTATGCGATAGAAAGTTATTATTCATTAACCATGGGTGAACACATTGGTAAAAAACAACTTTACCAGAAAAAAAATTAAGTAGACCACAATCTGTCCCTTAGATGATTTTTGAAGTCAAATCATTGGTGGCTGTACCTCTATAAGGTCTTAGATATTCATGCGGATGCTTTTCCTAACAATCAGAACCTTCTAGTATAAAAGGATAGGATGAAAATTTAATGCAAAACGTTTTATATTGATGCTCTTCTACTTCCTGTTTAAGGTCCCAGTAGAAAATGCACAAAAGCCCATCTCTCAGTACAGTTAAACTTTAGACTTTTTTCACTCAGCACAATAAAACTCAAGAGATACAATGATGAGGGAAGGAATAGGAATTAACTGAACACTTCAAATCCTATAAAATATTTGTCTCAAAAAGATCTCTATCCATCTGAGAATAGTCTATTTATTTTTATTTTTATTTTCCTCTCTCAAAAGAATTATTCATCAAGTGGCATCCTGGAATGCTGCTTATAAAGCAACAAGAAAAGCTTTTTTGATGAGAGTGCTGGCAGCAGAAAAATAAGTTTTTCCATTTTTTCTCTACTGGGTTTCTGAAGGAGAACGATACTAGTGACACAAGAATGGTTTACATTTAAATATTTTCAATTATACAATAGAACAGGCATGTAGACAGTGGGGGTGGAAAGGATGAAGAGGGAGATATCCAAAATGAAGACACGTGAAAATATTTTTGTGATGTTGATAATAAATACATCAATAGAGGCAAAAGAACTATAACTAGAAAAAGCACTGTACTGAGAAAAGATCAGTTGTGTTGGGAAGAAGATTGTTCATCCTTACAAAAAACGCTATGCTGGTGCTGTTGAATCCCGCTGCTGAGTCCCCTGCATTTCGAAAATGGAGATACAAGATGAGCAATAAATGTATCACCTGAGTCTTTAAAACTTTGGGTCAAATAAGGTTCAAACTGACTTTAGCGTAGCAGAGGAGGTAGGAAACTAAACCATACTGCTCATCATAAGGATCAGCTAATTCCTTCACTTTTTTTTTTTTTTTTTCAAAGGTGTGAATTTGCACAGACTCCAGTGAAGATACTTAGCTGTAGGGGGCATAACTGGCACAAGCGAAAGGACATGCCTGAAAAAGAGCATCCACAAAAGAGCATTGAGATCAGGTTGGACTGCCGAACATATAGTTGCAGTTGCAATAGAAAAGTAGGTTCTAAACACTGAAGAATCACAGATCTTTCAGTTGCTGTTATGGTGTTAGAGTTTGCTCTCAAGGGATTTATTGGTGATGCACTTCTCCTGTCAATGTTGGTAGTTTGGTTTCCTGGTTACCAGTCCTGAAAAGTTACAGTTGTGAAAGATTATATATATATATATATATATTTTTTTTTTTCTGGCAAACCAAATTTATTCTCTGAACCGTAGTTAAAATTTCATCTTAACTATAGATCTTCATAGTTTCAGAAGTGTTTGCTATTCCTATATTTTGTCACAGGCCAAAAAGAAATGCCACATGATCGAGAAGTGTCCAGTTTCACTAAGATAAGAGAAATAGCTACCATGTACCCTGAAATACTAAAAGGTCAAGAGAGTTGTGGAATATCCTTCTCTGGAGATCTTCAAAACCCTCTTGGATGTGCCACGTGCTCTAGGTGACCCTGTGTGTACAAGGAGGTTGGACTAGATGACCTCTAGAGGTCCCTTCCAACCTTAAGCATTCTATGATTCTATGATTCTAACAGTGCAGGCAATATCATAAATGAAGCTATTCTCCAAAAGTAACATCATATTTTTATCTTGAGGTTTCAAGAAATTTTAAAGACACATCCAAGATTTTTTGTGATACTCATCTTTTTACAGTTCCATACAAGAAGTTCCATAGAGTTAATTTAATTTCTTCTTTGGCAAAGAAGAGGCCTACCTAGCATTTTTCATTATAAACTTCCTAAAAACGATCATAAGAAACACCTGCTTTAGTCAACCGAACTATCTTCAGTTATCTAGAAGCGGAATTTAATTTAAATTTGTTAAGAAACTGATTGCCTGATATTCAAAATAAAAAAAATCTAGGAATATAATCAAGGTGAGAGAAGGTGTGAAATGGATATCGAACATGTATGCTTGATTTGTTCTGCATATTTACTTTTAGGTTAGGGGGCTTTGGAAATTCAGCACAGTAGCCTTTTCTTGTCACTAATATATATTCAGTTGCTGTATAGTTTAAAAAAATCCACTACGTGTCTTGCATGTTCCCTTTCAAATGAGTGCAATTGGTTCCTGATTCACATTTTCACTCTGCCTAAATTCCCCATCCCTATAGCTAGAGATTAACCTAATCTCCACTGTACTGGACAAGTGAGAATCCAACATGAGGGATGGAAGGGCAGAGCTCGGGTTGGGACCAGGGAGATTCAAGAGCAGAAATAGTCAGGTTTACAGGGAACTCTGGCAGTGTAGTGGTGCCTGCAGTACTTGGCTCCTGCCTTCAGCTCTGTTGTCAGGCTCCTTCTTTCACATGACTTGGATGTGAGTGAAGGAGCCCAGGCTGGGGACCTCCTGCCCCATTCCTGCATTCGCTAACACAAGAGCGGCCAGGGCTGACTTCTGCATTTGTAAAGCATATCGGAAACTTTCTCCCTGCTGGGCAACTCTGTGGCGCCATGGGATGTCCATCAAAAGGTGGAAATAAAAACCAAAAACCTTCTGTCTGCTGTTTTAAAAGCTTAGGGAGTTCCATCCTGAGAAATGTCTCCCCAGAACTTGTCTGCAGACAAAGTGCCATGAAGCCAGCTATCAAAAGTAAGCCACTGACAACATCAAGAGTATATCTATATCAGATGACCCTTCTTCAAGGCACAAATAAACTGTGTGTTAGGGCTAAATCAGCATTGCGTGGGAAGGGAGGCTTTTGTCTGGCTGTCCTGCTTTGCCCCACTTTACATGATCTCCCTGCTACAAGAACTTGGAAAGAGATTTTAATGACTAAAGGAAGGCAAGGACAGTCTCCAGGCAAACCTGAGAGAATTTAAATCTCTGCTCTGCAGTTGTCCTTGGTTTGCCTGGGAATTCAACTCTGCCAATGAGCATTTGAGACCATGTTGGTACAAGGGATTATAACATCACTAGGGCGGTTTAACATAAATTGGGCCCAGGACTCACTAAAATATTAAGAATAATCATGAAGGTAGGTATCCTTCAAAGTATTCCCCTAAAGACAAGGGCCCAAAGAAGTAAAGAAGGCCCTGCTTTTGCAGAAAGAGGAATACAGGCTTTGGTGTCAGAAAAGAGTCTGACATCTGTCAACCCTAATAACAATTTTGTACTTTTTTCAGGGACATTTTGTGTCAAAGGTTGTCTATAGGAGAAAAAAAGCTTGCTACCAAGGTACCAAACTGTAATGCTATTTGCTGATAATACTGTGCAGGAAAACAAAACAAGCAGAGCAAAACAGAAAAGCTGTGCTGCTCTTCAGGCATAAAAACAGATATTTGATTACTTCAGACATCTTAAAGCTGGAATATGTCCTTGCAATAGCATCTCCATAGGAACAGAAACAATCATAGAAAAATGAGAAAAAAGGCACACGTAATCAGTTAAGAATATAGAAGGCAAAAATGAGGGGCAATGTCATGGATAATCAAATACAGTGTCCCTGTCTCAAAATATTGTACTCTGGGATTGAAAAGATTTTTTCTTAACTGGCAACCCTCTCCACTACTCCTGCCTCCATCCTAAAATGGCATTTTTAGGTCATCCAGCGAAGCTGGTAAAAAGTAAATGAGTAAGCACTTTGAGGAGAATTAAAGAATATGTTGAAAGGCAAATCCTTCCAAGAATATTCAGCAGTAATATTGCTTATTGCTTTGCAGTAAATCTAAATGCAGCTACTCGGCTGTCCTCCCTAGTACACTGCTGCACTAAAGTAATTACATCACTAAAAGATCATTTGAATCAAAAGTGAAAGGTTTAACTGTGGACAACAACATAGAAATTAGGAAACTTTCCTGGTGACTTTTGCATCCTATTCTAATTCACTGGTATCAAATTCTGTTTTTTTTTTTAATTATTATTATTATTATTTTTTAAATGTTCTCTGCAAAGTAATTAATGTCCTGGGGCAATGCTATGAGCCACCTATATGGATTCTGTTTTCTAGTTTTCTCAGAACTCTCTGCCTCTCACTCGGCTCTCTGTCACAGTAATCCTGTGTACATACCTTGCTGAAAGAAATATTACTGTTAACGTATTTAGAGGACTGTCCAAAATGACTCCAAACTCTATGTGGTAATACTGTGCCTCTATGTCCATCATGAATCTTGGAGTGCTAGATTAGTTCTCTGTTCCCTCTTGTGGATTGCTCTCCATTTATCAACCCGGTTATCACCTGGACATTCAGTATTGTGAATTTGCATCTCTGGACAGTGAGCTTTAGACTTAACTATCCTGAATAATTTCCTATCATCTGCAAAATTTGTTGCCTCACTGCTTACCTCTTTATGACTTACAAATATACTGAAGAGAGAGAGACCTACCATATGTTATTATGGTTATTATGAGTCTACTAGTAATTCACTGAATTGCTCAGATGTATTGTTATTGTTATTAATATACATGGTTAGAATGGGATAGAGACAAAAATTCTTGTGCATCAAAAAGCTGTTTTATTTTTGCTTTTATCAGATAGGAGTATTCATAAAAGTCTACATATATATGCGTAAAAAAAAGTTTGTTTACATGCGTTTTCACTCATTTGACTGAAAGCAGAGATTCAAAAGAACAACTGAAAGCTGCAAAAGTAATAAGGATTTTGTTATCATGTAAACAATTGGGTCAGTTATTATGGCAAAGCTTGTAGTTGCCCACTAAGGGAAGCTGGACTACCTGCTCAAAATGGTTAGAAGTCTGAGAATGAATTTATAGAATATCAGCTACTCCACACTAACCCTCATGTAGTGTACGTTACTCCAAAGCTGTCTCACATTTCTGTATGAGCTGAAACAGAGTAGACCCTCTGAATTTTAGTTTAGAGAGTAATAACTTTCTGAAGAAACCACTTTCTTGAAAAGAAATGGCTGCAGAATGAAGACAGCATCAGCAGGTAACACTGAAAGGAAAAGAAGCTTTTAAGCTAGTAAAAACAAGATCACAAGTGTCTTAACTTGTAAACTCATTGTCTTAGCAAATAAGATATATTGCAGAAAGAGGACATAAATATAAGTTTTGTACTCAAGTTTTCTCTACAAAAAAAAGCAAACAGCTTCATGAAATCCAATGGGACATTTCTTCTTTCTTTACAAGGTGTCATGTGAACTTCTTTCTCTGCTGATTAGTATTGATTTTATTCAGTTTATGTTTTCTTTCTAACAACGAAGTAGTAGTGTCTGGCAGATAATTTGCTGAAATATTCTTTTTCATTACACTGTGCCAGACCTTGTGAATACTTTAAGATGGCAGGCAGTTTGTTGTTTGCAATGATATCTAATAGAGTTGCCACATGGTTATAACTTAAACCTATCAGCTTTCAGAGGCAAGCTAAGACCTGTTTAGATTAATCCAATCAAACAGAATAGTCAAGCTAGCATAACAACATTCTTTTTTTGTCCCCTCTGCTTCCTCAGTAAATTATTTTCTTTTAGCTGTCTCATAGGGATTGTAATTCCATTGTTTCTTATAAATGATCTCATTGAATCATTGTCTTGATCCATCCAAGCTAAGGATCAGCGATCTGCCTATGCAGAGGTTGACATTCCCTGTCCTTTACACAGCACATCATTTCTTCCCCTCTGTCATAAGAGATTTCACTTACAGTTTGTCCTCCGTTGCATACATCTGCTTTACTTCTGTGTTTTGTTTTCTAGGCAGCTTGTAAGCACCTTGGGGCCAGAAATCATCCTTTGTTCTGAGACTAGACAGTGTCTAGCTCAGAGAAGGGTAAGGTCTAGTTTCTAACTAGAACCACTAGCTACTACAGTAAGAGAAAGGGTGGAAAATAATATGCTTCATATGAAAGTTGGTTTTGGAGAACAGGTATGAGGGTCAACCTCCAAGGCAGACCTTTCTTGGTGAGACTGATTTATGAATTTGCAGTAAGCAGTACCACAGAGCCCAAGCTAGAAAGCTGCTTGGACCTGTCTGAGCTCTGAGCTAAAGAAAGAGCAATCCAAGTATTTTAATAAATTATTCAGGCATGATGATATCTTGCTGTGTCTGAGCAGACTGAGAACTGATGAACAACAAAACAAGTTGAGTTATGCCCTCTCTGCTTCTAAATGATATGCATAAATTCTCTTCGGCAAATGGGATTTGCACATCATCATTTCCTCTCAGCTGTGCAGCAAAAAACAAGGAATATCATCCTGGAAATCCAAGAAATGAACCCATCATTGGTCAAAGAGAAGAAATATCAATGATGGGGATTCTATTTCTAAAGACCTCAGAGTTTGCATGGTGCAGAGCCACCAGATCTTGAGGCCCTCTTGTCTTATTTCCTCAAACACCTCAGGGACAAGGGGGACAAACTGGACTGAGTAACTCAGGTAGGATTGGTCCTGCTCAGTTCTGAACACTGGCAATGGAGGTGTCTACATCCGGGATAGATGATTAAGCTTACATCACAGTCAATTAGTGCATGCAGTTAATAGAGTTAGGGTGTAATTCATCTGCCCAAATGTTGGTATCTGGTTTTGGATGACATGACTTGCTTTCTGTCTCTTACTGGCCTTGTTAAGTAGATCTACAGTAACTATAAAGGAAGTCTAAATAGGTTAATGTGCAGACACAGATCTGTGCACACCCCTGCGAGTGTCGATTCTCACGCTCAGCTGGGTAAATATCACTCTTTATGTCTCTGTTAGCAACTGCCGCAGGCGCAGGCAGTTCACTTTCTCTAATTCTCAATCCACTAGAACAATGAGAGTTCAGTTATTCTGCCTTAGCTTTCCTGAATTAATGAAGAAAGTCTAAAACATGATATACTTGGTGTGACCTAATCCCAGCGGAATGATAGAAAGAAAGATCAGCTGCATTTCTGGCAGGAATGTAGTAAAGAAAGTTCTCTGCACGGCATGGAAAAGTGCATGGAAAAGTACAGCAGATATGATGAAAATAAAACAGTACTTTTTAGAGCTTGACCCAGGGACTCACTCATCTCAACTGGGACCATTTCCATTGACCTCCATAGGCGTTAGATCAGGGCCTTTGACGTGGTATGTTGCAAGTTCCTAACCCTGCAGCTGTTCATGACAAAGGAGAAAAACTCAAAAAATAAACAAATAGAATGAACTGATCATACAAAATTTCAATATTCTGAGACTAAATAACAGAATTAAAAACTCTGCCATAACTTCATGATTTCATGGTCAGGAGAGTGAGACACACATCAAAGTATGACACACAAAACCAAAAAAGAACAACCAGAGAACAAGCCATTAACAACCTCACAAAAGCAGAAGAAAATCTCAAGACAGAAAATCAGTATGGGAATCTTCTGTGAAGCTAACACTAGGTGTATAGAAAATTACTATAAATATAGTATTACACAGGAATCTGTGCATATTAAGAAATAAATCTAGCTCTGGAGGAGTGTTAGTAGTGGAGATGTTTGTGTTTTCCAATTTACTGTGCATTTCCACCTCTATATACCCTTTCTCCAATACTATTATTTACCTTACTAAGATATTTCTATGATCTAGGTAGATTTTCTACACAAAGCTGTTGTTTGCTCTCTGAGGTCAAGCTGCTGCTCAAAAAGTCAATGCAAACAGAGAAGTTAAATAAGCTGCTGGTAGGTGTACCCTAGCAGCTGGTACCCTAGCTGCTCAAAAGCAGCCTTCTTGATCACTTCCCCTTTAGGTCATTCAGCTGCATTTGCATCATTGTAGCACCAATATCGGCAGCATAAGTTTGTCTTTAATTAATTATAACTATAATTAATTATAACTATAATGCTTTCCTTTTGTTCCTGAAATAGTTTATTGGAAGGTTTCAGCAGGTGACCACACAACTCCAGCAGCCCTAAATGGCCACAGTCTTAAGCACTCTTAAGCCCTGAAGAGGAAAAATGCAGACAAGCAAAATATCTAAGGTCAGTGTCTCCTTACAAAAATCAATAGAGATGTCCTCACTTCTCCTCTCATACAGTAGCAGCCACTGGCACCTTTCCTTTGGCTACAAGGAATTAGAACCTTTATAGGAAACACCCTAGTTTTGAGGCAGACCAGCAGTAGGAGACTACAGCAATGTTTTTGATCGTCTTGTATACGTTAAGACCTACATTTGAATCAAGCTACCTTTCAGTCAGAGACTCTCTACTGAAAGGCATCATTTGAATGTACATCACTAAATAACTAAAGGGAAGAGAAAATTAGTGTTACATTATTTAAATCTGCTCATGAGTGTAAGCCATAAATTCTAAATGTTCTACTGATTTCAAAGGGAAAAATCATAAAATCATTCAAAAAACATATATAAAACCAAAGATTGTCAGTATCTTTCAATGAAATACATTTGGAAAGGATGGATCCATCACACCCAAAATATTGGAAAAATATCCAAAAGTTTCTCAGAATGCAGCTTCTAGAATTAGTGTCTGAGAGAAGAGGGAGAAAGAATAGCCAGATAGGAGAAGCAGCAAGCAAGCAAGTAAACCTTAGTGCAGGGTTGGCTAAATATAAAATTGCTTATTCAAATAGTGAAATCTAAAATATATGACTGTGTGGTTTACTGCTAAAGTATATTAACAAGATTTAAAAATCTTTAATGCATTAGGTAATCATATGTGGTCTATATATTGCATGATGTTTTGCAGTTATGTATTTTTGGTGTACTTGGTCTGAACAGAAACAGTTACAACAGCCAAAGAAAAAAAACAAAATGTTGCTGTTGGTCTTTTGTCCTCTTTGCACTACACGACAAAATTATGGGCAAGAGGCATCAGTGATCAGAGAAGCTTCTCATTGACAGCAGAGTGGTCATTCTGAAGACAAAAAGATGAGAAGACAACTCACTCAGGAAACAAAGGAAGACATGAGTAATTTAATCAAATGTGAAAATAATACATAAAAAAAACCACAAGTGGAAAGTAATTTTGTATAGTCATAGGACTCAAGAAAAGAAACATTAAAATAGTCAATCAGCTAAAAGAGGAAGCAGAAATGTTACAATATGAATAAGAGAGAGAGATCAAAGACCTGTTGTTGCATAAGGACATCTGCTTCTTTGATCATAAATTAAGAAAATACTTGCTGTCAAAAAAAAGGGATTTGAGTAATAAATCCTGGGTTTCACTGTTAATCTCATTTTTGCATATGTGGAAAAAAAAAGGTGTTGTTGCAATAGGACACATCCTGGAAGAGAATGTTCGACTCAGGAATCGATTTCCTTTCTCCTTCCCTTCCCTTCCCTTCCCTTCCCTTCCCTTCCCTTCCCTTCCCTTCCCTTCCCTTCCCTTCCCCTTCCCCTTCCCCTTCCCCTTCTTCTTTTTTTGTTGGGTCCTGTGTTATTTTTACAAAACATATTGAAAAATGCCTGTTGTGTCTTATTATACAATAATTTTTCAAACTATACTTTCTTTTACAAAATACTATTCCTTTTTTCCTAACTAGTCTTAATCTCTTTCTCAGACAGAAGATTATTTTTAGGTGTTCACTTTATTTGTAGTTTGACAAACAAAAATTGCATCAAATGATAAACTGAATGATACTTAATGATACTAAATGATACTTAAAGTCTCTGTTTTCAATTATAGAGTATATGATTGCAGGTTTCTATATGAGGCACAAAATGAAATGTTTTGCCATTAAAAATGAAAGCAGCATCTAACCCTGGCAGTTTTAAGTTCTGAAGTCATTCCTCACCTGGTTAGCCAGTCACCTGGGTAAGATTAACTCTATATTTAGACTCTAGTTAGTCTATCTAGGTTAATTTAGTTTAAATTGAGCTGTCGTGTCAGATTCCCATCCCTATTGACCACCAACCCTGCTTAACCGAGAGGCTTTAAAAACTAAAAAGTATACAGATCATACTCCTTTGCCTGATCAGATACTTAAGGCTGCCTGTTTTCTGCACTTAGTTTTCAATTCCCTACTGCATTGGAGCACCATTGCCTCCATAGAGTTTCAGTCTGACCGTGACATGGAAACAAGGTCATTGCTGCCTTCTCAAGATTATAGTACTTACATCTCCACAAGGACACTAACTGGAACGGTTTGCTATAACCTTTTTTTTTTTTTTTTCCCCTCCCCCCTTAAGCATCCTTTTCTGTGTTTAAATTTGCACACTAATGCAATAGCCTCCCAAAACACTTTGATAAAGCAGCTGCTCTTTCTTGGCTTTCAGGTATCTTTGTGACGGGACATTCCCACCTGGCATTTTCCAACTTGGTCTTTATAAAGGAAAATACACTTGGGACTGTTCTTGTCCGGTTTTTCAGAGAAAAGTGTATCTGCATGGCATTGGTAAGTTACTCCACTTATCTTTGTAGACAATTTCACAAATGATTCAGAAACCCATTCCTTCACATTAAGTGCCTTTCCTTTCCAAGTGAATTATTACCAATGACCAGATTAATGTCCTATTTATTTTTGTAATTGAAGTTCAGTAGTTTTATTTTCTGGTGATAGACAATGTTTCAGGACACTATGATATACAAAAAAAACTCAACAAAAAACAAGATGATATCCAAACTGAGGTGTGCAGACATTCACAGAATTTCATGACTCAGTGGAAAGCAAGATTAAAAAAATAGCTTCTGTAGCTACTGTTGGCCACTATTTTCTGGTTTCAAGCATAAAGCTACAAGCTGTAGATGTGATGCTGGCACCAAACACCTTCTCACGGGTTTTCAACAGCTTTCTATGTCTCTGAAGGGAAACTGGGCTTTTAAACCTTCAGTGGCAGCTAACCAGCATATTATCCCGTGATGCTTTTTAGCCCTCATAGGAATCAGATTTTGTAAGGAATTCAGGATTAGCCCGATTAGTCACATAGCTCCTGGTATTTGGAAAGTTACTGCTGCTGTTAGCCCTTTTGCAGATTCCCAGTCACTAGCCAAAAACAGGGGCCTGTTAAGTTATGGAGAATCTATTTCTTCAGTGGTGTGACTGATGTTAGCTATACCAGCCTTTTCCCATAAACTGTGCAAGGGCCTATTAAAATAGGTGTTTCCTCTAAACTGATAGCACTTCCCAAACACATTTGATAAGACTGCTTTTCCCTTTTACTCTAAATTTAACAGAAAAATATAAGTGTTTCATGAAACAAAACTCACAGTTAATGTTCATTTGATTCACATGAGATTTTACATTCATGAACTCTGGATTAACTGAATGTGGAGTTTACAGCCTCTAAATTCATTTTTTTACCAAAATCCAGGCCTTTTTGTTCCTCTCAGATACCTTCAATAGATAGAACATATGAAATAAAAGAGACCATGACAAATCATCTGGGTAAGAAACAGGTAGAACTCCGGCAGCTATATGCAACTATCATACAGATTTCTGTAATTTACCTAATATTTTCATATTTACCAGCTTCATCCAGCCCCCTGCTGGCACTACAAATTGTGATGACTTGCAGGATCTGAAAAAAAAAAGAAAAGAGGAAATTTCTAGAGCAAAACAATTACTAACACTCACAAAGACGATTTCATGAGGACCTTTTTTTTTTTTTTTTAACCATTATTCCATTTTTTAAACATAGGTCCTGCAAAGGACACCGTGTAATATAGAATTAATTCATTCACTTAAAATGTCTGAGGTCTGCCAAACTATGAATTAATAATGATAGCTAGTCTTTTATGTCAAATCAATCTCACTGCTTTCCCTTCCCCAGGAAAGTTCAAGACATTTTGTTGTCTATTCCAAGTGAATTCACTAGACTTTAATCATGCAAGTTCAAGCATGAAAATTCAAGTTTTTCTGAATCTCACATTGCTGTTCTCAGTCGAGCTAGCATGAAGTCTATGACATTCACTTGTTTGTGCCTGGGTATGGGGCACTTTGGGTCGTTCTGTGTCCCCAGTGGAAACATTTCCAATGGCTTCAGTGAGTACAGGATCAGGTGATTAAGACTACAAGAAATAAGACCAAATAGAAGAGTGTGACTTTGTGTAAAAGGGAAATAAGATGCATGTTGTAAAAGGCTATAAAAAGGAGCAAGGAGATTGTCACACATGAAGCAAAACTTTCTAGCATCAAGGGATGAATCTGAAAGACTAATCTAACTGAAGGGAGAGAAAAAGAGGAAATACTTTCATTTTCTTCTTAGAACAAACACAGGCTGCTCTGAAGAATCCTCACCCTCCACTCAAAATGCTGGCTCAGATGCCACATACCCTTGCAGGCCACCTTACTTCTTTGACTTGGGATGACACTGAAGTTTCTATTTCTGCCTCAGTACAGGTCCTGGTCTAACCAGCTCGGTACAATCTTCCCCACAAGCACTAGTGCTGATGTTTGTACAGATGATGGTTAGAGTAGCCCTACCTTGACTCTATTAGAAGAAGACACTAGCTTCCTTTTCAAAAGCTCCCAGATGACAGTGACTGCTGCTACCTTGGACCATCCCTTTCACTCAGTCCTGGAGAGTGTGGTCTGGATGAGCTCAACCAGCTCACATCCCTGCCTCCTTCATTGACATCACACAGCACTAGATGCTAACCACCCTATCACCAAATTTTCTTTACTACTCTCCTAGAAATGACCATAGTCTTCCCCACTTCACTTTATCCCAGTGACTGGGCTGAGGTTTCCCTCTGCTCTCATTATACTATTCCTCACACTTGCTTCCTTAAGTGACCTGAAATTCCTCCCTTCAAAATATCCTCTTTGATCCTCATCTGCAAGCAACCATCTCATGACCTCAACAGAGCTGCTACGAAGGGCCTGAAAAAAAGAAAGAGGAGCTGCCTTAAAACACAGCCCTGCAACCAAGCAAAACGACTCAGGCATGTTTATAGCATATTATAAAAGAATTGGAAGGACATGCTCTCTGCTTATCGGCTTTCCAAATACCTCTTGCCTGTTCCTCATTAGTGCACATTAACACAAGCTGGGAAGACAACCAGGCAGTACAAAGGACACTGAGGGATTATGAACTCACTATGATTTGTAAAATGTAAATTTACTTTTAAGTGCAGGCAGGGGACATCAGATATATTCATTTCCCCTGCAGGGTTTTTTGGGAAATTACACAGTATCAGATCATGCAGTGGAAAATGTTTTCAGGCCTGGAGCATGAGGTAAGGAGTCAACTGAGCAACCAGAACACAGATGAAATACAGCTCTGAATGTCTGGATGGCTCTTGCTTCACTAATAGATATTTTTAAAATCATACTGAGTGTTTTACTGATGGGACTTTCATATTCATGTGTGTGAAGTGAATGACCTGGTAAGCATTAGACTTATTTTGAGTTTCACCAGTGAAAGATGAGTTATTCATTGCCCAGCCCCAGTAAATTTAATTTACTCAGATACCTTCATGTACCTGAAAGAGCCATGATGGATTCACATTTTTACTTCCAATGTTACATTTTAAGTGGGTTTGCAGAAATTCTCCACAAGACACATTCACACAGTGCTTTCTCTGAAGCTCTCGTGGGTAGCCCTCAGCATGGGGAAACCTGTGGCAGGGCTGGACAAATGAAATCTCAAATGAGTTGCCTTGAAGGGACTGCCAGTTACTCCACACCGCTTGCCACTTTATGTCTACCTCTCAGTATCTCCAATGCCCATGGGTTATTTTTTAATGCTTCTTTTTAAACCAGTAAGAGGAAAACAATATGATTTAGCTGTTTATCTGGGCTTAGGTAGCATAAATCATCGTCTGATGCACACAATGGCAACCGAGTATATTCTCCTTTCGGTGGAAGGTCTTTCATGTATGACAGAGCTGAGCCTGCTTCATTTTGAGACGCTTCTGAAAGTCCCTTTCTTTCTGCTTTCCTATGCATCTGGGATGCTTTCAGGAAATATTGCTAAGGAATTGTACGAATAGTGACAAAATACACTTGACTTTAAAGTGCTGAATAATTCACACCCCAATATATAGACCCAAAACTCCAAGTTACATCACACTCAAATAAAAAATGAAGAATTTTATCATGAGAAAGTAGCAGGTATGAGGTCTACTCATAGGGTTGGCTCTGCAAGAACCTAGTCTGAATAGATGAATGGCTTGTTTCAGTCTCATGTGTTAATATTGCTACTGGTTTTGATGCATTTCAAAACATTACTTCTTTGTAATTGGAGTGCGTATACAAGCTATCGTTATAGCTCTATGTTATATTGTTTTGGTGTGCATAAGGTCAGATTTACACAACAGCATTTAATAAATATCAGCTTTTGGCATTGGCTCTGGAAGAACTTCAAGTCTCCATTTAATTTTACAGTTGCTATGGTGCACAGAAGCAATGTGGAGTCACTGCTTTCATGATGGAATTCATCTAATGCCCTAGAGGTAAAACAAACGTCACAGGTATCAGCCAGGTCCTCCTGCTCTAAAATACAACCACAGTACATTCAGTGTCAGGAACTGCATTGGCTGCACTTAGGCATTTTGAATGTTATTTGATGCTGCAATGGTATTTCCAACAACATGGGTTCAGCTTAATTCCTCAGTTGTTCCAAGGTGGAGAACACATCTTTCCTCCACCAAATCCTGCTTCTGTTGTCATTTACTAACTTTAGTATCTGACTCTGTGCTCTTTGCTCCATTAGAAACTTTACAGAGCTTCAAATGGGAAACATTCAGAAATTTGCCACTATGCAGATATAGCAAAGAGTAAATCTTTTGGGTCCAGACTGAAGGATTAACCAGAAACCCTCCATATCCTGAAATGCTAGGAGCCCCTCTCCATAATGCTGTTCTGTTAAGCAAATCTATACAGGGCCAAAGGGAAACTGTGGCCTGTTAAGGAGATAAGAAAATATCAAGGCAGAAAGTATATCAACAGCTGTATTATTAATGTAGTAAAATTTGTCTAGAGACCCACAAAGAGCTGCAAAATTGCACAGGCATATGAGATAATCCTTTACATAGATGCCTTCTACTGCTGCGTTTTCCTCTTTTTAGCTTCCCAGATGTCTAGTTCAACTTTGCTTGCATTTCTCCTACGACTATCCTTCTCTTACTTATCACACAGAGGGGATTCATAAAATAGAAGGGTGTTTGGGATTTCTGCCTGACCTTTTTTTTGTTTCTTTCCCTGTAAGTAGAGGTAGATTCCAAGCTCAATAAGGAATACTGCTGCATAGGCAGGAATACCACTAAGGTTGATATATCTTCTGGATGGCTTGTAATTCAAGTGTTCTTGAGAATAATCCCTCTACGCGAGTCTATGGATACTATCCACCTTTATGCAATGTAATACACTTTAGGCATTGTTGGTACCAACAGTGGCAATGTCTTGCTAGCAATATCACCACTTCCTAGTTTGCAAAACATTGTGTTGCAAGCTACCCTTGATTTGTTTGCATCATTTGTAACAAACATTTTCCTCCAAGTAACAAGTCAAAATGCCCACCTTACCACTACATCTTATTTTTAATTTAGTATTTTGGAAGCACTACGTTTGCTTTATTTGCTGTACTAGCAGAGTAATGCCTCACTGTCACACTATTTATTTGGAAAATAAATAATTAAAAATAGAGTAAATTTGAAAAATCGAAGGTAGTCATAAACTTTGACTAGCAACCAATAAAAACCTGATCATAAAATACAATGGTCTGGAACCAGTTCCACACTTCCCGCTCTCTCCAATATGATAGTACATTGCCTCTATCAGGAGACATAGCAATAGAAATGAAAGTGGCACATTTACAAACTTGCTCCTCAGTTAATAACTAGTTTGGCCAGCAAGTGGATTCTAAAATCAGATGTGGAGTCCTGTGATTAGTTCAACCAACAAAACGTAATTATTTGTAAGAGACAGGAATATGTTGGATACAAACCAACACTTCTGGACTAGCCAAACACGAATAGCTTCTCTCAATATATCAGATACTTTAGCGTTAAAGCAAGAAAAAGATCCATAGCTCACTGCTCACAAGGGAGAGGGCTAAGCTATAAACTAGTGTCTTGTCTAGCTGTGAAGTTCGATAATGGGAAGATCTTGGGGTGGTAGGATTGGGAAATCCCGGAAGGATTTCTGCAGAGGTTGTAGACACTGGAGAGGTCACTCACCCCAGGAAGAATGAAATTTTCTTTCAGATCTTGTATCTGTAAATTAGCAATTTCAGTGAACTGTGAATCAGGAATGACCGACTCCAGTCTGAGAATCACTGGAGTCTGGAACTCAGAAGTGAGGTAAAATTTCCCAAATGAAATTGAAATGTGATTGTCTTTGGAACTTTTTGCTAGGGGGCAAATGACTTTACAAGTGGAATATGAACCTCTACTTCTTGTTTTCACTTATACTTGCCATGACACTCCTCACTGCTGGCCAAACCTCTGCAGTAATTACTCTAAATATTTGCTTTGCTTATATCTACTATCATCTTGTTACAGCACCATTTCCCTGTGTGTTCAGCTGCTATGTGTTTCATTAAACAAGGGTAGGGATCACTGCAGAGAAGAGAAACTCTGCAGTATTTACATGAAACAGCATGCAGTGGGATGCATCTTAAGTTCTACCAGACAAATTAAAGGAGAAACACTGTATGGTTACAAATGGTTCCAGCAGGATAATACTAGAGAAAACACTACTGAAGTAACAACTCCATACACATATCTCTGTGTTGATGTGGGTTAAGAATCATATTAATTTTGCCCAGTGTCCATGTTTGCATTACATTCCACTGCCTTAGGTGGAGGGAGCTTCTGGGTGCACTACCATCTCCAGAGAGCAAGATTGCTTTGCACCAAGAGAAGATTCACGAGTAAAGGTGTATGAACATATTGCCTGGCTATTGTCTGTGCTATAGCTTGCTTGTAATTAAACAAAGAGCCCAGATTTACAGCTCAGTCAATTGAGTCTGGCCGTAAGCAATACATTCACTTTAACATTTTTAAAGTGAAAGATGAGACTGATCCCCTCCCAGCTATGCATTTAACTCCTGTAATGGTTTCAGAAGTCGCATTTATTCCTCCTTTCTGCCTCCTCCCCGCAAAATCCAATGTCACTGCTGGAGATTGATTTTCTTCTGTTATTTTCTAATGCTCTCGATAGTCAAAATTGAAGTATTATTGCTATGATTCTCTTCTTGAATTAATTAAGTTTTTTTTTCAATAGATAAATAACATAACTATTTAATAAAAAGTACATCTAAACTGAAGGATGAAAACAGGAAGTATGACAACAAACCTTCTGATACGATAGGATCCAATACATCAATTGCAATTATTTAATCAGAAGAATGTGTTGTTGGATCTTGTGGAGAATGTGGATACAAATCCTGAAGATAATTTCACTTATTCCCCACAGGGAGACAGATCTCAGTTTAATAAGATTGTTCCTAGCAGAAAGAGAATAGCAAACACAGTGTTTTTACCAACAAACTGAGGAAATACAGAATTGCTTGCAAGTTATTTTTGACATAGATACAGAAATAATGGGCAAAATAATATGATCTTTGCTTATGAATCCAAGCCTCACTTCTCTGAGATCTTGTCAATTTTTAATAGATATTTGAGGTTGAAATGAGTTTAAATGATTCCTTGTGTTTCAGAGCGTGGCGTCCTTGTTTTACATTTGAAGTTAGTCAGCAAAAGTGTCCCAAAAAGAATGTCAAGACACATAATTTGCCTTCCACCTGAGGAGAATTTTGAGGACCAGATTTGTTCTGACAGTGGCATGCACATCATCTGGGTGAGGCGGGGAAGCTCAACTGACAATAACCCCAGGGGCTGCTGCTTTCAGCCACTAATGTGTGCCTGAATAACACTCCAAGGACGCATCAATGTCTGATTGGAATATGGTAGTGAACCTGCTGGGTTCAGTTAGGACCAGCTGAGTAATATTTTTATCTCAAAAACCCTCTATATCCTCACCTTCCAGAGGATCTGATGAGTGGGGAGGAGCACAGCTGGTGTCTCTCCCACGCTTCCTCCACCACAGACACATCCTCTGCCAGCTCCCCCTGCTCCCTCTGTAACTGTAGACGTTCTTCTTCACATCCATGGCCTGCAGAAGGGACACATCTACACCAAAAGTGCTTTGCCAACACTGAACTGTCAAGGATGAAGTGGGATGAGGGGAGCAGAGTCATTTTCAAAGGATGAAGAAGGAGTATAGGCTCTCTTGCTCTATTTAACAAGGTTGAGCATCATCCTCTATTCCTGTTGTGTGGAATTTTGTTTCTTCTGCTACCCCCCGAAACTCTGTCCATTCCCGAGATCTCTGCCATGTCCTGCTGCCATGGGGTCCCCAGGGACAAGAATGAGGGAGAAACATACAGAAAGCAGAAGAAAGGTTTCTTCTTGATCTATCTGCAAAATATAGTCACTGTACATATGATATAAAGCCAAATCCTGATTTCTGTGTTAAATTATGAGAATTTTTCATATACTCACATCAAAATGAATATATACACAGACACACACACACACACACAAACCCTTAAATTTCCATGATAACCATACCTGTGGAATTTACTATCCTGAAGGAATAGTAGGAATATTTTACCTTTTTTTTTTTTTTTTTTTTTTTTTTTGAGTTTTTTTTATCTCACACAGAGCGGGATTCCTACACAACCTGTGGAAGCAGAATTTGCATATGTAACCCATACAGTGCCTTTGCAATTGTGAGTGGGACTGTATTGAAATGCTGCATATTCATTTTTTCACAAATATACAAAAATATCCCAGCCTCACACTGTGTATTGTATATATAAGTTCTAAATGACTGTACAAAGATCAGACATGGAAAAGTGCAACTGACAAGCCCAAATGATGTTGCACCCTGAACTAATCTCTAATACAGTACTCATTATTTTAAACAAACAAACAAACGCAAAATACTTTGGTCTGTAAAAGATTTTCTTAAATTGATCTAGAAGCATTTGAAATGTAAAAAATTTATTAAAATCATTTTCTTTACACTAAAGAAGACTCAAATATGCAAATTAAGTAATTTTCCTCTCACGGTTTTTAACTTCTAGACAACTGTAGTTTTCTTTGAAATTCTTCTGAAATATTCCGAACATCAGAATATTCAACATATTACCACAGGACTCACATTTTATGAACTCTAATTGCTACAAACAAGCACTCAGTGCTGTAAAGAGCTGATCTCACCAGGGAGATTGCAATTACATCTGCCAGAAAGCAATTACATCTGTGAGAAAACAAACCAAATTCTTGTCCTATAAGAATTTCTGACATTTTGACATTTATTTTAATTCCATAATATGTCAGTTTTGAAATACTCAATTTATTGTGATAATCCTGAAACACTAATTTCGGTAATAACAGTTAAATGTATTATAAATACATTAACAAAACAACACTCACATTAATATCATAAAAAGTAAAAAGAAGAACTCTTGCATGGAATTTTATCAATATCAGTACTGGACATTGAAATATTTAAACTTCAATGAAATCATATTTTCTGAAAGAAAATTTGTCCATCAGCAAAAACCATTCTTTGTTAACCATGAAATGGCTAGGCAGCTAGGCTAGAGCTGAAGATGGTTTAACATGCTTATTCCCAAAATCTGAGTCCTCAAACTCAGATTCATTTGCTGACTCACCAATTCAATTGCTGCCTAAACTTAGAAGCATCCAGGTCAATTAAGACCTAAGTTTTCTACATTAGAGCTTCCCATGCACCTAAAACTTGCCCCGTGCACCTGCCTTGCATGTCTTAGCACTGACAGTAGCTGTGACTTCCCTTTTACCTGAGTCCTCTTGGGATACGCAAACTTGGCACATATATTGCTCGAGAGACCTGATCCATCTCCACGTCCTTAGCAGCTACTACAAACTTTGGATATAGGTTCTATGTTTCACTAATCACCGATAGTTTAGTGTCTATAGCATTTTTCTGCAGTAAGAGACTGTACTCTTACACTCTCTTCTGGCTGAAGGGAAACAAATCTATACTTTCTATGTGTGTGAGACCCTCTAATCGTGAAGCTATAAATTATTTTAGGAAAGGGAAAATAATTTCAGTCTTCCTGAAGAATAAGGAGAGGTTGAGACAACTGGGTTTGCTTAATCTGAAAAACAGAAATCTTAGTGTGGGATTAAATTCCAGTCTTCCACATACTTACAAAAGATTTACAGAAAATATATATCCCAGAGGTGCACAGGAGAAAGACAAGAGGCAATGGTTGCATGTTGCAGCCGGGGAAATTCTAAATAGAATTAAAGAAGGAAAAAAAAAAAATCTTGAGTTTAGTAAGCTCTGGATAAGGAGCCAGGGAGGCTGTGGAATCTCCCTCCTTGGAGATACTCAAAAATTAGCTGAATAGGATCTGAATCATCAGATCGAATTTTGAAGATAGCACGATTTGAGCCACATTTGGCCCAAATGATCTCTAGAGGTTCCTTCCTCATTCAGTCTTTGAATGTATGATTCAGTAAATTATCCTACTTCATACAGGCAAAGCAAAGATTCGTTGGGCTGGAGGGAAAACCCAAACCCTATTCACCTCCTCTACACTTTGGTAAAACCAATAATTCGACTCCTTCCAGGACTTTAAAGTTCACTTGATGTGCTGCATAGAGAGATGTGCAGTCCTAGTTCCAGGAACATAGGCTGTCTGGGAAAGACTGGTATATGCTGCTGACCTGATGATACCTGAGCTTCCCAGGGGGAAATTCCAGATATTCCAGCTCTGTGTCTAAATTGGACACTACTTCACACAGATGGAGGAGAATGTCTGAGGTCTACTGCCTCCTGGATGAGACCCATTTTTGATTTAGACAAATGGTTTTAATAATGGTTGGGTAGGTCTACTGGACCAAGTTCATCTTGAGTCTGGAGTTTTTTACCATGAGTCTGTGATTAGTTACCAAGTAGAGTCTATGATTCTCCTGAGGACACTCTCCTAGGAACATGATGATCTGAATCTCAGTCCTGTCTTTGGTGGCTGTTTTATTTTACATCAAAATTTCCTTTAAAAAATCATAATTGTGCAGGAAATTGGAGCAGAGAATATGCTGTGATAATCATACTGTTGTGTCACTCTTGTGCTTATCTCCTTTTTCTGGACAAATGAATATTTGATTAACTGATATAAAGTTGAAGAGTTTCAGGTAGAGATGAGAGTACAGCAAAAAACAGACTTCATTTATAGTTTAGTGGTTCTCCCACCTCAGGTGAAAGAAACTAACGGATGATGAGCACTCCTGTTCTTTTGCAGTGTAAAGAACAAAAGCAAAAGCCTGAGCCACTTTTTTTATGCTGCAGTAGGAAGTATTGCCCCTTTGGAGGATTCAGGATATTTGTTCTGTTTGGAAGAAGGAAGGGTCAGAGACAACAGGGAGAGTGCAGTGTTACCTGATGCACAGATGACAGGGCAGTGTGGGAGGCACACAGAGCAGTGTTTGTAAAGCCTAGAGGAGGCTCTGAAGAGCACGTTGTGTTAGGAATTGAAAGCTAACAAACTATGATGTCTTTCAAAAACAACTTTTCTTTTTAAGACATAGTCCAGTTGCAAAAGATGTACCCCCAGAAAAAGAAAGATATAAGTTGTCAAATACTTCACTACCACAGAGTCTCTTGGACATTAAATGCTTTCTGGCCATGCTTTAAAGTTTCACTTTATTGGAGTTAATTAGCTTGATGGCCGCTGTATTAAAATAATTAAGTGTTCTGAAATGGACAGAAAAGAAAAAACTCTGAGGAATTGGAAAAGGAATGAGTAGTTCTAGGCTCCTGGCCCATTATTTAAGCACAGTAACTCACAACACTGAAAGGTATATGATCCTTTCTTCTAGGAGGAAGGAGTTTCCCCTTCACATGCTTAGAATGGTGGAGGTTTAAAAACTTGTAGAATTAACTTTAAAACAGTACTACTGAAAGCTGAGAATGAGATTAAGACTGCCCAAATATAAAAAGATACTTTGGGCATAATTTGAGTATACTAGTCATACCAAAGACTGGATAAATATTCTGGGTCCAAAGATAGGTAGTAGGCTGTTATTAGTTGTCATGTTGCAGAGATTGGCTTTGATTTTAGTGGTTTATTAATTTGACTTTTTTAATACCACATCAGAAAAACATGATTGTACAGATTGTACATCCCCTCTTTTCCATCTCCCCAGAGAAACATACGGAGAAAGTGCAATGACCTACTCAGCGCAACCTGGGAAATAGCACTGGAAACAAGACACACTTCGAACAGGCTAATGCATTACTCCTTTTAGGCATGATCTCATCACTTAGTTGAAAAGAAATTTAGCCTTAGTGTATCTAGAAATTGAAGCTGTCTGTGGAGAACAGTAGTTTCCTATGAGGATTTTAAAAATTGCTTTCCTTAGAAATGTTTACAGAACAAAACACTAGCAGGATTCTATACATGAGCAGAACCAACAGGCATTGAAAATGCAAGACAGGGATAAGAGTTCTGTTTGTTGGCCGAGGTCAGGTTGGGACACAGAAGTGGAAAGTGGCTGTTATGTAATAACCCCATAGCTTGCTAGAAATGGCACCACAGCACCCTGGAAAGCTGGCAGGACAGGAGAGCTCAGCAACTCAGCAACTGGAACTATAACCCAAAGCTTCTTGGGCAGGCGATATATGAGAGTTTGGTTATATCAGGTAGAAGGGGGAAATGAATGTTCAACTGATGTTCCACTCTAAGAAAAGGCAAGGGAGTGGTAGAGTCTCCACTTTCATCTCTTTATTTTTTGTTTTAGTTCATTTTTTGAAAGACAAAGCTTATCATTTGTTTTATCCGTCGTTTTAAAGAAACAAGAATAGTATTCCAGAAAATGGTTGAGATTTTCTGAATGGCAGAGTATTCTTCTACAGTTTGATGTGAGATGGCTAAGTCATAGAAAGGATTCTAGATTGTACTCATATCCTTAGCATAGACGTGTGGTGGAGTAGCTGGGTAAGAGCCCCAAAGAAACCTAGGAATCCAGTCGTAGAGTGATGAGTTCTAATTTTGCGTCAGATTCAGCAATTCATGACACAGAACTGATGACACTTTTGTTTCTTTAAGGATTTAAACGGTCTGTTGCAACTGATTCCCTGTTAACAGCACTATTTATGGCCTATATCATATGTTTTACATCCTACAATTAAGTCACTCCTAAAAAAATAAGAAGGTCTGTTAAATGAAGAAGGGGTGAATGGTTATTCTGTTTATAACAGAATGAGCATGTTGCTTTCTGAGTAAATTGAGAAATAGTAGTCGCCCCCCAAAAGTGCACAGATATTGAAAGATGGAGCTGCCAAACTGAATAACAAGGGTGAAACATAGTTCTTGGCTTCTCATTTTGCTTACCAGCTACGCTGTTCTTCACATACCTGCAAATCAAAGGCATGCAGAGTGTTAAATAAAAGGCATTCAAGTAAAGGGGAAATAAATTGTTGAAGATGATTGTTCTCCCACAGAGCTGTTACGTGACTCCTCCAAACCAAGAATTAGGAGGGAACATCAGGGTTATTCTTCAGTCAGCATCTGAGTATTTGTGTGTGTGTGTGTACTATAGCAATGGCTGGCGGCATTCTTCACATAGAGAGGATTGCTCTTAGGACAGCTGCTTAACCTCTCCTCAGGAAGGTTAGCTGGCATATTATCTCCTGCTGTTACACAGGGCAATCTCTGACATAATCGCTGTCTCTGCTACGGCCAGTCACTGCTTTCTGTGCTATGCAGCTAGCAATGCTCACATACCCGAGCTCAGACATGTTTCTGCTCTGCACTGTCATTATTCACGCATACTAAGCAGAATATTCTGGTCCCAAATGAGTAAGTCATTTTCTATTAAAATTAAGAAATCTTTCCCCAGCCAAGTCAACAAAACTACTTGCCTGAATATCAGACTATCATCTGGAGGAAAGACGACTAATCTCTATTTAGACTTGTCTAGCAAAGAACTAAGTTGTAATGGGGGAGTGTAGCAGTGGCACATTTCCAAGTACAGTGTATTAAATAGAAGTGTATTCTAACTTCACTCCTATGTTAACTTAGTAGAGTAACTCAACTGTGACACTACAGGAAAGCCTTCAGCAATTCTAGGGTAACTGGCTAGATGTTTTATGAAGAAGATAATAGTCCAGTAGGCCCCCAGGCTATAAAGTAGCAGCTTTGGTTTGGACATTTCACATTCAGCTTCTGTAAGCATTTTAACTTTCTTTTTTCTTTCTTTCTTTTTCTTTTTTTTTTCTTTCTTCCTTTTTTTTTTCCAACAAGCATAGGCTTCCTCAGACTCTATAGCTATAAATAAAACTTCTTCATTCATGGAACCTGGGATGTACAAAAGCTAAAAAGCTCCCAGGCATTACCAAGTACTTGTAGAAACTGCAGAAGTTATCTCTGCAGAACACTATGCTTGAAAGCTAATAAAAACCCCAGGATGTACAAGTGTCCTGCTGTTAGACACAGTTTTAAAGGAATTGTTCACAAAGAGATCTCTTATCTCGCAACAGAGACTTGAGTGACAATGCACAGTAGCATTCTAAGATTGTATCATGGATGGTGTCACAGACTGGAGATGACTTCAAAGAACTTAGAGTGAAGCTGAAGAAAAACATTTAGGGTCTGCATGTAAGAACCAGCTTTTGCTGTCCTCTGAAGAAAATAATGTGGAAGGCTGTGGTGGTGAACTTCAGGAAACAAAAGGAGTTTAAATAGAAGATTCGTATGGAAGTTGGATTTTGTGGAAGACCGGTCTCTCCCTTTAGAGGCAAAAGTACTTTCTGAGTAACCTGCAGCTCACTACTGAAGAGGGTGGTCAAGGTGGATAATCAGGAAGGCATTTAATTCATGAAAAGGGAGGGAAGAAATATGCACTCGCTATAAAATCAAGATGTCAAGAAAAAAAATTAATCAAGATACCCAGGGATAAAAGACAACTTGGGTAACTTCCTTTACAACAATGCTGACATGTGCAATAAAAGGAATTAATTGCATTTATGAGCATAAATTCAGCCTTACAGGTATGACCAAAGCCTGTTGAGAAGAGCTATATGACTAGAATGTTAAACAATCTTGCTATTACCTATTTAGGAAGGGATGAGTAGACAAAAGGGAGGTGAAGCGGTATTTTATGCCAGAAATGACATTGCCTGCTTGAATCACTGCCAGCTCAGAAGCAAAGAATTCACAAATCCTTACTGTCTAATATCCTCAGAGATCAGATATAGTAGACCACAGACTGGAGGACAAGCTGATGGACTCTACAAGCGTTTACCTATATTGTGCAAGAGAGAAGATCTGTTATTTGGGGAACTTCAGTCTGAGTAATACATGCTGGTAGTCTCATTCTGCTAGTATTAAGACATCCTCAGAATGCCTAAACTGTAGAGAAGATAACCCTTAATTCAAGGATGTTTTCTCTGTCACAAGGGGATTCTATATAAGATGTGTTCTTGACAGCTAAAGAGGAATTGATCACAGGACTCAAAAGCTGTAGGAGGTTTGAACGCTGCTCAAAGCAGCACTGTGTGGAGTTTGGCTTGGGATATGGAGGCAGCATGTTCACGTTACCACTGCATCCATTGGGCTGAAACGAGCTACTTCTTGGTGCAGTTGGGCTGCATGAACACCTCTGTATGCAGCACTTCACTTGTGAGTGGGCGTGCGAGGTGGGAAGACTCTGCTTCTATGGAGCTTCAACTCCTAGCTCCTCTTTCCAGCAAGATGCCAGTGAGTCACGACATTTTGCTTGTCACAGAGTTCAGAGCTCATTTTGCTTGTCACAGAGTTCAGAGCTCAGGGAAGCTGGGAACTGCTGCCTTTCCCTGAGGTCATATGCTGCTCGTGGTTTTATCTTTGGTTTGTTGAAGTAGGATCTTCAGACTCTATCTGAGTTTCTCAGGTGAGAGAGCATGGGAGAAAACTAGATTCTTTCTTCACTGAGGAAGATTTGTGTTTTGCTTGTTATACCCTCACTCTCCAGTTTGTTAATACTCATAATTATTTGCACCTTATAAAGCAATTGCACCTAAAGTGACTTGTTTTGAACTTTGTCAGAATATTTGGCAGTATTAAAATGTGAAAATAGGGGACAGTGTTGCAAACCTCCATGCTGTCGTTCTTACACTATGCACTTGTTTAGAGCAAGCTCAGATAAATAATCTGGGGCACTGCATTGCTCTGTGTGTATGCAGCTTCAAGTGATCATGGCTTGATTGCATGTATTTGATATCTGCGAGTTCTCTGCTTTATGAGAAGAGTTTCACAGAGTTGAGAATAGCTTTGATCATATCACCTGGGAGAAAAAGTCCATACAGAATAGCAAGAATAAAAATGATTGCTATTGTTCAAGAAATTTTTAGAAGATGTTCAAAAAATCAAAACCATGCAGCTGCAAATGAAAATCATCCCAGCTGAAAAGTCAAAGGGACTTGGGGGATTAAATGAGATAATGGCAATAGTAAAAATATTAATTAATCACATGTATTAAATGTATCCAAAAAAAAAGGTAGAAATGGATATTGAAGAATACACATTAGGACATAAAACTGTAGGAACTGGTAAAAAAAAACAAAAGGAAAACTAGAGTAACCAATGTTAGGGATACAAAGGAGTCCTTGAAAGTAAATTTTGAACAGAAGTGCCTGGGTTATTTTTAGAAGTAAGAGATGAAGTCTATGAAATTGTCTACAGCATGGCACAAAAGGCAGAAGCTTCTCTCAATATTTCTCCTTCAGGCTAGGAAGAACCATCAATGTGCTGTGATGGCAGGGTATTTTCTAGTGATGATGATGACAATGATGGCATATTTTCTATTCCAACTCAAAGAAATGTTAAAAGCAGCTATTGAGTTTTTAAAATCAGTAGACAGGTTTCATCAAAGACTCTTAAAATGTTATTCGAATGGCTTTCTAGATCTTTAACACTGATTTTCAATAAAAAATGGAATAGCAGTCTAATTGAAATGAAGCTATGAAATGATGCTGTGATAAAATGTGAAAAAGGTAGAGTGGGTAATCTGGTAGGTCTGCCAGCCCTCTCCTTTCAAAGAATGGTCAAAGCAAAGGTGGGTGATGTGATTATTTCTTATAGCAAAGGATTCATCAACAATAGGTCATGCCAGCTAATTTGATATATTTTCTTGATGAAGTCACAAATGGGATTGAAAAAAGGAAGAGTGCTGATACAAGTGGTGAGCTGGGGAGTCTCTCGAGGGTCATTGGAAGGGCAGGCAGTGACCGTGCTTTCTGGGTTTCACTTACTAGAGTTGTGGCACTTGTCCGCGACACGGAGGAGCAGGGCTCTAGAGTGGCTCAGCCTGCTCTGAACGCACATACCCGGAGAACTCTGACCACCACTCCTCCCGGGGCTGAGCTATTATGCAGCAAGCACATATAGTCTGATGGCAAACAGGGAAGAAGCATTCTGATGGAGGTAGGGAGAGCTACCGTTCTGATCTCTGGTCCTGAGTCCCTCTTTCTTCAGGAGGAAATCCATCAAGGAAGAATCCATTCTTACCTTTTTCCTCATTGATTCACAGGGAAAAATCATAGAAAACAATTTTTAAGAAAAAAAAATACTCATTCAGTGCTAAGTCATCTACACATGATCCACACATCCATCCTCCCGTGATCTTCCTGGAGAGTGAAAGCAAAGTGAAAGATAAAAACATGAAAACATGTCATTTCCCTGACTCATGAATAACTCCCATTAATGCTAATGGAAATTATCCACATGCCACACATACTGAACAGACTCAATATTTAAATTGACTCTGTGGGAGCTCATAGGTACCAAGAGAACAGCACAGGAAGCTCCTGGAATATGCAGTGCCCTAGGCTATTGAGAGCTTGCTTTATTTTCTTAGGATCTCCATGAAGATGAGTCTACGGAGTATCACTTGTAGAGACAGAGAGTTATTATTATATCCCTTTCCTTTTAAAGACAGAGACTTTTTTTTGTCTTTTTTTTTTTTTGTGTGTGTATGTGTTTTAAATAGTTAGAATATAATGCAAACCTATCCAAAAGCAAGACAGCCTTTACAGGGAGATTCCCATGTTAGTCCAGAGAGATGGTCTCATGCAACAACACTTGGGTCAGTTGTATGAAAAAGCATATAAATAAACTGAAATGACATATTTGAATTCTAACCAATAAACATGGTTATCTAACCAGTAAATTTGCCATTCTTGATTATTACTAAAGAAATAAATTGTAATTATAATTCACCCAAAACATTAGTATTTCAAAAGAAATGAACTGTATAGACAGAACTGCCAGTTGTATGCTAAGTACAGTGAAAAATGCATTCTAGTTAAATTTTAAGTTTTAATAATGTAGATGTAAAGCATAACAGTGCACAAACATTATATATTGATGCATATACATACTACCTAATATATGTAATAATTATATTTATTAAAATGCATCTTTTAAATGTATAGAATAAATGCATTAAGCTGATTTAAACTTGCTTTCATTATTTCTCTTGATGACCAGTTGTCCATATAAGCATTTTCACAGACTGCGAATGAAATTATATGGGTAATTTCCAAATAAAGAATACACAGAATGCTTAAATGAAAAATGTTCCTCTTGTTATTTCTATTATTACAACTGAATAGTTAGGCCAAAATTCTGCTGTCTTTGTTCACATAAACACTCATCAAGTTCAGGCTACAAAATACTGTAAGCATAAAGTACTGTCTATTATAGCTGTTTAGTTTTCCTTTAATTTTCCTTTTGTGAGTGTGTGTAATCCTCATTATTGAGAAATGGTGTAAAAAGACAAAAGCATTTAATGGTTTTTTTTGGATCAGTCTTCAAATTCACATAGATGTTTAGAATATTTAATATCATCATCAGAAAAATAAAACATTAGCTTAGAACATTAGAGAATGAAAAGACAAATGAGACTGCTCTTAGACTAGTTTAAATTTTCCTCAACTGCTGGCTGCTGCTGGTGCGGATTCCATTCAAGTTAGTTAAAGACATAACTGAATTTGGAGACGTAGTTTCCAAATGCAAGTTTAAGATAGAGTCCTTTGACAATGAAAAGAGCATTTTTAGGCTCTGTACTACAAGACATATACTGGAAAAACCTAACAGTAGAGTAACAGAAATGACTAGAAAATCCAGCCTACAAGGTGAGTTCAAAGGATTGTATAACCTGGAGAAGACTGAGGTAAGACAAGGTAATAATTTTCAGATTTGCAAAAAGCCATTGCCAAGAATACTAGAAGAACCTATTTCCAAGTTCAGGATGAATAGGACAAGAGAGAGCAGACTGAAATTTTGGCAAGGAATGTTCAGATTAAACATCAGGAAAAAGAGCCCAGTAGTAAATTTAGTAAAACTCTGGGAAAGATTACTTAGCTATATTACTATACAAAATATTGTATATGCCGAGATACATGCAGGCCAAGTATAAGTACAGGGTATATTATATTATATCTTTTGATAGGGAATAGACTAGGTGATCTCTGAATTTCCGTATTTCACGTTTATTTTCTACAATTTCTATGCCCACCTGGATTTCTAATTTCTTAATGAAAAGTAGTATTTGATAATTTAAGAGAGGTTAGGCTGCTGATGTACAGAAATCACTGCTGAGCACAGTGAATAAAAATTTGCTGTCATTTTTTCCTCTCTGTCTATATCTGTTTGCAATCTTACCCAAAACTTAATAACAACTCTCTGGGGCAAGATCTGTCCCTTTTTTTTTTTCTATTTTTGCACCGTATCAAGAGCAGTGGATTACACTACATTAATTCCAATTATAATAACATATATAATTATTATACCAGTCATCATCATCATCATTACAGTTACAGAGCATATCCCAAGTCACTTTTTGCTGCTGGGAGAAAGCAAAATATAGGGAAAAGAGCAATCCAATAACCTCCCCTGAGATTTGTGTAGTTAACTGACTTCCTTTGTGATTATAGGCCATCATCAGAGAGTGCAAAGCCAAATTGTAAAAGTGATTTATCAAGGATTTTTCCTTGATAAACCTCCAGAACGGATAAATTTCCAGAGAAGTACATGATGCGCTGAATCTTTATCACGGCCACAGATATTGCTTGCCCTGGGACTGATATGAAAGAAAGAAGGTAGGTGAAAACACCTTCAAATTTTGAGTCACAAACAAGCTCTGAAGAGTTTACAGCTTGAGGCCCTGAGCCAGTTATTGTCTCCATTTACACTGACCACCTGCATAATTTTAATAAAAAGTCAGTTCCTGTACTCAGGCAATCTGATAGACAAATCAAAAAGTCAACTTGCTGTCCTTGGGGCGAAACCCAGGTGAACAAGGGACAGCAATCCCTCAGCAGTGAAACCGTAGTCATCTGTTCCATGTAGCTGTCGAAAATATTGTTCTCTGCAGTCTTCCACAACTTTTTTTTTTTTTTATTGGCATGCCAAGCTCTTTGGGGTCTAAGCATAATGCTCCACATTGTTTCCTACAGCACCTTGCTTTGATTCTTGAAATATTAAATTTCATTTCAAGGCAGGAGTCAGCTTTACTGTAGATACTATTGCTAATGATGGCTTTGATTTCATTGTAAGTGCTGGCTCTCCTCAAATGCCAGTTTATCCACACAGCTCTGAAGAGGTGTGTTTTAAAGGTGTTCTGCTTAATCTAGCTCTACTTGTTGGTCTAATGAAAGATAGTATTTGTCTCTAAAACATTGCGTTCTTTGTGTTCACAGACCTTCATAGCCACAGCAACACTGCTGTTACAGTTTGTCCAGAGATGTGCTGGCATTATCCTCATGCAAAAAAAAACCCAAAACCAAACGCACAACCAAACAAAAAACATGCATAATTTTATATATCAAAGTGCCTTTTTTGTCGTGGATGTGCACGTGTGTTTGGAAGGTGGTTGGAAGGAGAGAAAGAAGTTACGAGATGATTGGAAGGCGGTTTTAGTTTTATGGAGTAGCAAATACACTATCTGCAACTGAAACACCTATTTGAATTTCCACTACAGAAAAAAAAATATTTTTACATTTAGAGGAAATTAAAGTTGATTTCAAGTAATAACAGTTTTCTAACTGATAATAAAACATTTGTTATATCATCAGAATTGAAAGAGAGCTTTCATTTTCTGCAACTACGTTGGAGTGTATTACTATGCATTTATAATATCCATATCATGTTTAGCATTCACTTTAATGGTTCAAATATTTCCTTAATTGAAAAACAGCTTCAGTGCAGCAAGGGAAGTTGAGATTTTTACTTTAAATAATATTTTAATTCATCTAAAATTAATGATGACTGGCGAGGGCTTATTTATATAGCAAGATATAATTAAAAATGATGCAGTGATTTGGGATATTCTCTATGGCCCTGATCTGGCAATGCACACGAGAATAACTATGCAGATCAGCTTTTACACCACACTGCACATAAATATTCAAGCATATATTAATGCTCTGATGAAGAAGCCTTTTTAAAATGAAGATATATGCCATCTTGTCCTAATGCTCACAATGTTACTGTAGCATTCATATTTTTCTTTTGTGCACCTTCACATGCTCAGCACCAATAAGAATAGTTATTCTTAGTTCACAGTAAGAAAACCAATCTTGATGTCTCAAACAAGGATAGGACATGAGGTGGGAGGATGGATGGACATATTTTTGCTAAGCAAGATAAAGTGGTATGTTTGGCTTTGATTTAGATGAAATGAACAGCCTGTCTTCCTGGTACAAAATCGAAGTACTGCTCCAGTGTTGCCAAGCAGATCCAGAACCTCGTGAAGCCAAAAAGATTTCAGTCAGCTCAAACTCCAAATGCCTCATAGGAAAAAAACATATAGTCATAAAACCAGCGTTAGATATTTACAGATCTTGGGTCATATTTTCCTGAAGGTCATATCAAATGTGCCTCTGCATGTGATAGAAGTTACAAAAATATTTGCATCAAAGCTGCCAAAAAGAATCAGTCTCCAAATTTTGTTCATAAACAATGAATATTAGTAATGATTTCTTTGCTGAGGTGCGTCTGGCACTCTGTACCATATATAGAACCATGTGTTGAATCCTGACATGTGGAGCTGAAATAAGAGCTGTGTTCACACTCTGAGCTAGCAGCTATGAACCAGTCTACGGAGCCTGGGATGGTCAAACAGAAATGTATCTAAACGGCTTTGAGCAAGAGATTGCCCCGGTCTCACACTCAAGAGATCAGGCAGAATTAGGTGATTTCCTGCATCAGACTGTACCATTTTGATGTGACTGTAAGTTCCCAATCAACAGCCTAGACCTAATGGGCCATGCTGGAAGTCTGATTCTCTCCCTGGCCTATCTGTACAAACAGGACTGTGAGTAGGATTGATTGTAGGCCTGTATGTCCTGTATTACAGGACATTAAAAATTTTCATCTGATTATAACATCTAAAACTATATTTATAAACTCATAGCCTAAACATTAAACGTGACCAATACCTTTCCTAAATGACTCAAAGAAAGAAAACACCCTGCCCAACCTATTCTTAATTCACAGTGCATGTAATAACGCCTGAGCAAATGCGTTTCGAAAGGCCTCACTTGGGACCACTAAGCATGGGCAAGCTCCGCAGTGCTCTTGCTAAATGAGCAGACCAACACAACATCAGTATGGTTAACACATCATTTTTCATAACCAAGAACATGGAAAACAACATCAGTATCGTTAACACATCATTTCTCATAACCAAGAACATGAAAAATACTTTCATTTTTCATTTTTATTTTTTTTTCATTTATTTTGGAACTACATATTTTCATAAGCTATACTCAGAAAGGAAACTAGGATTACTGGAGCACTTTAAGCAATCTTTTTTGGAATCTAGGTAAAATATAAAATGTATCTCTCTGATGTATTATCTTTGAGGAACTGAATTCTGTGCATCTCTTTTAGAATACGTCTGTTCTCCTTTATCAGTCTTGTTTTGAAAATATTACAGTATTTTTCCCTTTTCAAGATTTCCAAGCTTTTGATTTGAGCATCAGTTAGGTCTAGAAGCTTATCACTTTGTGTGTATGAACATTATTATAGCAAAAAAAAGAATATATATAGATAGATAGATAGATATGAACATAATTATAGCAAATTATGACTAATAGAAAATTCTCCAACACAAGCTTCCAAAAAAAAAGTATTGCTTGTTTATTGAAGATGGTCAAGATCATGGAAAGTATAAATATTAAATTGTGAGAAGACAGGAAAATGAAGTACATCTCTAGAGAAGTCTAAGCCCCGACAGTCACACCTATGATAGTGAACATCAGGAATTACAGTAGTTAAAACACAATCAGAAATTCAGTGAAATTAATTTTTAAAAAATTATTAACTTCTGTGAGCTCTACATAAGTCTATAAGGCAACATAGATGCAAATTAAGGGACAGCTATTATTTTTTTATTGACCTTCTTCACTGACGTAAAACTACCGTTGCTTCCTAAAAGCAAACAACCTTCCTCTCTGTTTACAGCTCAAGGAACATGAGGATGCTGGGTCCAGAGCTGTGCAGCTCCTTGCTGTGCTTCTCTCCTGCTTGCATTTCAGTCTTGCTCAGCACATTTATTTGGAGCAGAATTAAAATGTTTGCACTCTACATGAACCCAGAAGAACACACAGGGAATGAAAAGGTCAGTGGGATTCTGCTCTGAGCAGTGACTGTGAATGCCTGAAGTTGTTTTTCTGCTATTCCTTCCCATAACTCCAATACCAAATTTATCTGATTTTGTCTTCCCATAAATCTCTGTGTGTGTTTGTGGTGTGTGAGGGGTTGTGTATCAGTGTCTGTGTGTTGGAGGGAGTTGAAGACATCTCCATTCTCACATGCAATTCCTGGTACATTCACTTCAGATCATTGCTTTTCCCTTCATCATCTGTTTCTTCTCTCAGCTTTCACTAATGTTTCTCTCTAATATCCCAATCAATCAGACTAGTTCTCTTTTAAAAACCCCAGCATCCTATTTTTCCTTCTCATCGCCTTTTCCCCATTTTCACTATTCTGTCTTTCAGTTGATGGATTTGACAGAAATACTTGCCAAGTGTAATTCCTGGCTGCATTTTGGGCTCTCTTGGCTGGACATACAACAACATACAGCAGATTCCTTGGACCTTTTAGAAAGATTTCTGTTTATTTGCTTGTTTCAGTTTGACCTCATCTATCTTAGCCAAACACTAACCCAGAGATTCATGTTTTTAAGAACTTCTTTGGCCTGGCTGGTAAATTGATGGAGAAAAACAAGATGTTTTATTACTCTGCAGAAAAATGCAAATCTTAATTTTAACCAATTTAAGATAGAATGAGATAATACTTTAGATTATGATATTTCATCTGACTCACACTTGATATCTTAACTTGTTATTTTTGTAGCAAAAAAGAGTAGTAAAAAGAATTGAAGAGACACAGATTGGATAAATGAAAATATTTGTATGAATGCTAGGAGTTTTACGAGTTTTAGGAGTTATAGCCCATATCAGAGAAATGTGATAATTACTACATAACTGTCTCATAAAATAATTAGAAGATCTGTAATGTTGGCAAAAACAACTATTAATATTCCCCTATTAACTTTCATGTTGCAATAGAAGAAACAGACTTTCCACCTTTGTGGTAGAATGTAGTTATTTCATCACCATTTTCATTTCTGTTTTCAAAACCATTGATAAAGAAAGTCTGTTTCACAAATATTATGATTTAAAAATCCTTCATATTTAAATTTAAAGAAACAAAGATATGAATCACTTTCATGTCCCAAGGATGAATTCTTGCTACTAATCTATATACCAGGAGTGCAATGAGGTTCTTAAAAGTTTCACAGTCCTCATGTCCTGGTTTTCTATGTTGCAGTACTCCAGGGCTCCATATCACTCTATAAGACATGGACAGCTATGCCCTGTTATAACCAGGCCTTCCACTGCATTTTATCTCTTGGACCATCTGGTCTGTGTTCATTAAACCTTTTTTTTTTTTTTTCCTCTCTATTTCTACTGGCTAAAACACCTTTCTGCCCCATATCAAGGATCAAGGTTTGCTTCATTACTCAGAAAATTAGATAGACCAGCAGGTAACCTTTTTACATTTCCAACAGCCTTTCCATAAACCTAGCAACATCTTAGACTATTGCTCCTGATTCACCATTTATAACATATCATGTAGGTTTTTCACAGAAGTGAAAAATGACATTGCTCTAAGTCCCTAAACTCTTCCTCTCTGCCCTGACAATTCATACTCCCTTTATATATGTGTAAATGACTATGCCTGATGATAAGATAAGTTAGCAGAAAAATGTAGAATGGAGAACTGTAGTTGTTTGGAATGATGGCTGGTCTTACATAACTCTAATTTTCACCTGAGATAGTGTATATCACTAGTGTATAGGGATTTCCTTTTCCTCAGAATAAGGGATATGCCTGAGTCAGTCCATTTGCACTTCTCTCTAGCACACCTGAAGCTGTTTCAAAGTAAGAGGATGCAATTTTTTTCTAGGGTTTGTCACCCAAGTGGAAGACTAGAAAGGCCTGATCCCCTAGACTGATCCCCTGCTACTGAAATGGAAGTTTCAGATTGACTCCAGTAGTCAGACCTAAGTCAACATGGCCCAATGCAAGTCCTTGGAAGGCTTTTGTCCAGCAGCACATCGTTTTCCCTCCAAGGGAAATAACAGTCAGAAAACAGAGGCAAATCCTATGACTCTGCGGAGAAAGGGTTGCACAAGTACTGTGCACATCTACACCACGATTATGTGTTCTTGCCCCAGCTGGCATCATTCAGAAGTGGGAGCTGGCTCCTGCAGACATGGGGCTTGTACCTGATGAGTATTGTGTCAAAAGCTTCTTAAAAAATCAGAATTAAAATGTGTAGTGGTTCAGAAGAGTGAAGGAGGGCAGGGAGAATAAACGCCAGCTTACCAATGGCAGAAGGACTGGCTGTTCCCTCCATCTGTTTTAGTACCCCCTACAGATCAAATCTATCAACTTCTGCTTTTATTAGACCTCTTTGCTAGAATTATTCAAACTGCACCTTTATTGCTTGACCACTGAGAAGAATGAAAAGAACAAGTTGACTGCCTCCTACTACCCTCCTCAGTGTGCTTTAAAAATGAATTCCGATCTTTATAGATTGAGGAACAGTAAAAGCTCCAGCTCTATTTTAGGCAGAAAGAAAGGCAACATATACGAGGAAAATAATTTAGTTTAATACATCTCACTTATCACCAAATAATGTTAGTAACATAATTGAAGAAATGCTGTCACAAAAATCAACTGACACATATTAAAATGTTAAATATAATCTGTCTGATATATTTATTCATCTTAATGCCTTCCACACGACTAAACAAAAGTACTTTCAGAGGAGAATCTTGATAACAGAGGACAGAATCTTGAACACAGGGCAGTGGCACACCAGACATCTGTGTCAATACTCTTTCTTCTTTGAGTTGATGGCCTACAGATTTAGTGCAAACGTATAGTTCTTTACATTTATCCAATGGCAAAAAAAAAGACATTTAGAAACCATCTACTGAGGAAATGGCAAACTATTTGTTTTGGATTCTGTAGATTAAAGGGTGGATTGGAGTAGGCATTACTAGAGGAATCATTATTTAAAAATCAAATATTCATCAAAATTTTACCATAATTTAGACCTGTATTTATTTAAAATCCCTCCATTTTAGATGCAGGGTTAAATTGTGCTATCTTCTATATCGATACCTGCAGAAAAAGCTGTGATTTCCGGCAAGATGTCTATGCGTGGTTTTATTTTAAAAGTGTCAATTTCCAAAATGTTTGTGAAAGCCTTTTTAGATAGATTTTGGTAAACTAAGTAAAGAAGAGAAATCTTTTGTTTTTCAGGTGCCTTTGAGCTCAGTCATCAGCAAAATGCTGTCTTTTATTTCTGTGTCTTCCTACTCATTGACTATATCAATCACTCTTCTTCTTGCAAATGCATGTGCATTCACACATTCACATAGAATTGCACACGGCCGGGGTTTGCAGCTTTTGTTTGCAGACTGGGAATTCATCGCTGCTAAAACCTCATCTCACTGAGGGATTCCAACATTTCTCTTCTATCTCTCCGGGAAGACAAGCCAGAACATGTAAGGGATGGGAAGAAGGGGATTCTTGGCTCCTCTGCTGAAAGTTTTCTTTGAAGTATGAAGTACGAGAATGAAAAGCACTTGGGCCAGGAGGGTGTAAAGATTGAGCAGATCTTTCCTTCTTTCTAAGAAAGAGGGAAACCAAAGTCTGGATGCCACATTTTCCTTTAAAGATCATTGTATAAAATACATAAAAAATCTTAAAGCATGCATCAGAACCCAGAATAGCACCTTGCTCTCCACATGACAGGCAACAAAATGGTTACTAGGCTGACATAAAAGTATTTACCCAACACAAAAGGCAAATCTCTTCCAGAGAATCAGTTGCACACCTTGAAACCACTGGAACAGCCATTTCTGCCAGTTCCCCATTACTGCTTCCAGGGAAGCAGAGTCTGCGAAACATTTCTGACAGAAAACTCTTCTATCAGCCGCTGAGAGGGGGAAATTCCTTAACATTAAAAGCTTTATATGACTAAACCAGGATATGTTTGAATACTTCAAATAAGACATAAAAATTCTGGACTTTGGAACTATTTCATTTGCCTGAACATAGGCAACAAAGACATAAACATAGGCCTAAACACAGGACATAATGTCAAATGCCTTTTGGAATCCAAGAAATTCCCATGAGGTTTGCACAGCCTCTGGGAGCAGTACTGGAGGTTAAGCAGGATGTGCCATGGGATTAAGGCATCTATGTTTAGACAACTGAACCAAGCCCTTGTCCCACTGGAGGATGAAACCAAAAATCAGAGAATCTTATAATATCCCACGAGATCAACAATCAACATTTTATGCCAGCTGTACAAAAAAAGAGGTTTCTATCAGCAAGGTGATTGCATTTTTTTTTCTAAAATCAGCTGAGAGCAATAATATTATAAGATTCCAAATTAATCAGAAACATATTCCTCAAGCAAGGTACTTGGATGGTAAGGATTGGATTAAACACATATGTTCACGGCAGGAAATTCTTCTTTCAAACATTCTATAAAGACATCACATGATACTATCTGGATATACTTGTCTTGGCCATAGCATTTCTTTTTCTTAGCCCAAGAAGTAAACTGCTCTGATTATTTTAAAGGCATCTTTCTTCTGATGACTCCAAATTTAAGTTATCTTTTCTAGTAAATGCAATCGTTAAAGAGATTTACGGTGGTTTGCAAGGGACATTGAGATACCAGCTAATTAAACACTGAAGGAATAGAAATTTTAAACAAAAATGGTCCAGAGGACTCCTCCCCAAATTTGGGGAGGTGTTTTTTTTTAAAAAAAAATTAAGATGAATGCAAAAGATCCATAACATTTTTTTTTTCTTACCGCAAGAAATATTAAGTGTTCCAAGAACACTTTAATGGATACACAATTCCTCTGCAACAGTAAGTAGATTTATTCAGATTAAAAATATATTCTTCTCTTCATACATTAATATTCATTCTCACGATTCTTCAGATTGTTTTTACTTTAGGAATTTTACAAATATCATGGAGGTTTCCAACATAGGTGTACTGCAAACTTCTAAAACAAATGTTGTCTTTATTTTTTGTTATCAGGATTAACTACTGAAGATATTTCAACATCATCCTATTCCCTTCCAGGTATTGAAATCACAAAGTAAAGTACAGCCTGTTGACATTTTCACTGTTTCTTTTATCCAGTGCCCTCCGTGTGACTTTCAAAGTAAGCCAGAGTGGGGGACATGCAATTAAAATCTACCATTGGCTTCCTGAAACATGAGCACTAATACACTTTACTGGCTTATTATGGATTCCTTCCTATACGTGCTGGATATAGATCCTTATACGTCAATCACCAGTGAGAAGAAGCTGAGATCACTGCTTTAAGACAGCATGCCAAGAAGAAAGCAGCACGATCTGCAGTAAAAAAAAAAAAAAAAAAAAAAAAAAAGATTAGAAATATAAGATGATACCACTACAAAAGTGGCAATCTGATTCATGCAAGTAAACGGCAACACAGCAAAAATAAAACACTCATAAGTGTTGTTCATTGCAGCAATGAATTCATAAATATACAATCATGAATGCTAGCATTTGAAAGCAACATTGCCTCTTTGCAAGAATCTTAAGTGCAGTAAATAATAATTTTTATTTTTCATTTCAAGATTTTTTCATGGTTTTTTTCTGTATGTCCCTTCAAAATAAATTAAAATAATCTATTAAAGTACAATACTCTTAATATTGCCCTTCAAAACATTTTCCAAAAAATCACACCCCCTAATACAAAATCTGATACTTTAGACTAGTCTTGAAACACTCTTCCTTCAAGTCACACAGCAAACACAGAAAGGAACAATCAAGTATATTGTTGTTTAAAAGTAACTAAGTGTTCATAAGCCTTTCTTAATTAGGTGATCTACATGAAGTCACAGAAGAGGTCACTTCTTTCACATACATACAACCCTTACTTTTAAAATATTCTTGGCAGTTATTGATACTGTAACTGGAAATCCAGACATTACAAATGTCTTCTATCATAACCCACAATCTTTAAGGGACAGACTCCAATACCAGACAAGTCATTCCAGCCTCCTACTTTCCTCCAGGTAATGGAGTTACAAAAAAAGCACACCCTGCCAACATTTCTGTTTTTTGTTCCGTTCAGTGTTTTCCTTTGTATCTTTTAAGGTAGAAATGTCTCACTCTCTACCGAAGTTCAACTCTATTTCCTGAACCACTGTGGGCAAAATTACTGAGCACTCTGTTACCAGGAGGAAGAACATGAAGGGCTTTCCTTTATCTCTTTCATATGGCATAGACCAAGCTGAATTCTATGGAATACAGTCAATTTAGGCTGATCTTAATGTGGATTTAAAGTCTAGTCTCTTTATGTACCCTAAGAGATGGGGCTTTGCTATTGTTGTAATTACATTTTTTTTAAGATGTGAGTTGCATAAATCTCATAATCATTTCCTCTCCCTGTAATGGCTGTAATCTGCAGTTCAAGAAGATTCCTAATTAATATTAATTCCCACTCTGCACACAGTGTGTTTTGGCAAGTAATTAGGTCTGAAGGGATGGCAAAACACACAGATCTTCATATTTTGAACAATTTAATTATTGGGTTGCTTTCTGTGTAGAACTGCCTCAGCTATGAGTTTAGTAGGGAGCATCACTGTGGTCTCGCTACCAAGGCAGTCTCTTGAGTGAACAGCAGAGTGTGCTCTGCAAAAGGAAGGGTAGACACAAGTGCTTGATTTAAACGAAAGTCAAATTATCATCTTATGTGAATGCTTGTTCACCTGGAGGATGCTCATCAGACTGCTGAGTTTGGTGCAAATGCCTTCCTGAGAAAACTCGGCAATAACATCTGATCATAGGACCCGTGTAAACTTTTTGAAAACAGAAAGTACCCACCACAAAAGAAGAATACTTTAAAAGACATCATCAAAGAATCTGGCTTTGACATAGATTTGAAGAACAATATTGTATGAATCTGCCTCTGGAGTCTTTGACTCCAGGTTATGGCACCTTGACTGGCAGGGGAAGCTCTGATCCTTCTGCCCTTTAGTACATGTAACGGAATACTGAAAATTAGCATCAGTAAAATGGCTGTTATACATCTCACTCCTTTTTTTTTTAGAGCCAGAAGAAACTCAATTTTTTTTTCTGCCCAACCAAAGACTTCAAAACAAAGTGATCAAACTACCAGGAGGAAGAAGGTTGCTAACTTGTCAATGGCATTATTGATAGAGCACCATAACATGACAAATAGATAGTCAACTGTATAATAGGAAGCAACAAAAGCTATATAAATCTTCAAGCTTCAGAAATGCTTTGCTTGTAAACTCTTTACTTGCAACCTAACTATCTGATCCACACAGACATTTGGAGCCTTTAGACCCGACCCTGTTAATCATGTTGCCGTAACATCATTACTTGTGGCTGTGTGTTTCCTTGAGACCTTATGAACACTCCCACGGAAAAGCTAGCTCAAGAAACGGCAAAGCTGAGACAGATATTTCTCACATGTCCCTTTGCAACGGACATCAACATTTGTTTGAAGCAATAGAAATGCTCTGTGAATCTGTTGAAGAGGAACAGGAGATAAATGCTGCCAGTATTCAGACTGTTTATAATAGGGCATGTGTGTGGGTGTTTACTGTTCATGCTGCTGTGCAGTGTACACGTGAACATTCACTGTTAGATAGGACCTTTTTTTCTGTGCTGAGCTGTAACACAACAATTAATGATTCTTAAGTGTTAAGAGCTCAAATTAAATTTCACAATAAATTTTGATTCTGCACAATAGTGTTTAATACTTCTTCAGTATGATTATTTTAGTTTTATTACCTTTAGTTCATTTGTATGGCTTTTGTGTTCTCACTTTCGAGGCTGAAAGATAGTTGGAGTTAGCTGAATATTATACAGCCATGATAAGCAAGTGGAATACAAATATAATGGACTGTTAAATATTGTGCTAACCTGGCTCACATTTCCAATAGCTGCAGTAATGCAACAGATCAAGAATTGGTAAGAGATACTGGAAGTTTCTGATTGACTATGGTCTTCCAGTCCCAGTCGATAAATTCAATGACTTCTGTTTTTTTATCTCCTGAACTTTCAATGAACTTATGTCACCATTCCTTTTGCATGACAAATAGCAGGCTGCAGTACCTGATACTACTCCTGCAGTGCATCTTTTGAGAGTTAAACTATACTTATTGGGAAAGGCCTCTGTTCACCAAATTTAGGAGATAATTTGTTCCTAAAGGCAATTTTTGACATGTTTTACCTAATATTCTTGATGATTGCCATTGGGTAGATACAGACTTAGAGCATAAATTACTGCATACTGCAGAGTTTGAAAAAAATGATACTTATATAGATAAGATCAGGAAAGATATACAACTTTTGAGCCAATACTCTTGAAATGTTTTATTAAGCAAAGAACATATGAAATAGGGGTTTCTCCTGTCCATCTGTCTTTGTTCCTCTCTCCTTTCCTTCATCTTTCAATATACAACTTTTGAGTCAATACTCTTGAAATGCTTTATTAAGCAAAGAGCATATGAAATAGGGGTTTCTCCTATCCATCTGTCTGTCTGTTCCTCTCTCCTTTCCTTCATCTTTCTTACTGGCAAAAAGTGAGAATGAGTTAAATGCACTCAGAAATAATTCTGTAATGCCTTTTCTGCTTTGTAAGATACTTCTAATTATTTTCACTTAAAGTCTTTGCTGACACTGAGTATATTTACTCATACTTATGAATTTGGCATTTCAAAAATAAAGGCCCATTCATCAAAACACAGAAGGATAAGCATAATATGAATTACAGACTTGAGACCCCATCCAAGTATTGACATTAAAATGTCAAATGCACCTCTCTGATCTGTAGATAATTCGCAAGTGGACAACCAAAAGGGCACCAGAGAGACAGTGTAAGGCAGGGAGATAAGGCCTGCTAGGACCTGGGGTTCCAAACTCATTCCAAGCTTTGGGCTCCTTTCTGGACTATGCAACTTGTAGTACAGAATCAGATCATCAAAGAACTGCACTATCATAACACAGAAAGAATAGAATTCTTGGCAGGATTTTAAGTGCACATTTAAAAATGACCACTATCTAACACAAGTAAGTATGATGAAGAAAAGGGTGATATTTTTAATAGTTCTTTTACTAGTCCTTACTCCTGAAGTCGAGGGTGACACCAACGATATGTTGACTTGACAGATGCAGTGTACAAACACAGAGAAGGCTCACTTCGCAGTGAAAAGTGGCTTCTTGACTGAATTGTCATTTTAGTGGATGGATGCTCTTTCCTCACAATGAAATATGTGAAGAAATGTTGGCTGTTCTCTGAGAGCATTTCTAAAAATCATGTAGATCTTTTCTGTATATGATGGAATTCATGGACACTAGGGGCATGTGAACATCAATTATGCATAGCCATCATGAAAACGAAGAAATGACAAGGAAAAAAAAATCCAAGAAAGATTAATAGCTCTAAAATGAAGGATGAACACATACAGTACGATTTTCCATTCTATCATTCAAATAGGCTTTCAGATGTGGCAGAAAATGTATTTGGCATTATATAAAAAGAATGAGAAGTCATTTGTAAATTTTCTATTAATACAGCAGAGATTGTTATTTATTAAAACTGGGAAAGAAGTGTGGTTTAGCAATGCCACACGAGATGCTATTACAGAAAGTAGGCTAGATAAATTAAATCTATTCAGCACGTTATGGTCAGACCTGAGTAAACAAAGTAAAAAAGGAATATAGGGATAAAGATAAAGCAGTAAAAGGATCAGGTTTAAAAAGAATTAAAGAGACTATTGAGATAGACATATTCTGAAAGCAGAGATGGCAGCAATGATGGGAGATGAGACCATTTTATCAAACTGTTAAAAGACTTGCTGGAAATTTTAAAGTACAGCAAGTAAAGTCTAGTGAGCAACTGGAGTGACTATTGGAAAAACACAACTTCATCTAAGACTATATTCTGGCAGAACTGGATGGCAGAACTGGATGTGTGCCTTGAAGAAATCAAATCTGCATGAGCTTAAAGTAGCTTCTGAAAGACAGAAGAATGATAAATTAACAAACACAAATCAAATCACTGTAGCATAGACATAAAGAAGTAAAAAGAACAAAAAGATTTGATTTGATGTGGAAGAAGAAATAAAGAATCTGTTCTTGTTCCCACGGAAAGTCTTAGGGTTAGTTAGATCTATTGCTTTGGAGTTGCCATTCATAACAGACTCAGAGGACACAGCAGCATTTGCTCTCCTTGATCGTGTACAGACAAGCCATTCCTCCTACAAAGCATCATAGAACAACGTACAAGGTGATAGATGCTTCTTGCATGGGATTTGATTTGATAATGAACTGTCAGGCAGGTAGTATCAGTCTTTGAAGTCCCTCATATAACAATTCAAAATATCAAGCAAGATATCAGAAGTATGCCAAGAAGTAGATGCAGCTAGGAGGTAATGGATCTTGGCGACAGTCAAGATTGAATTTTGCCCACCTTCACTGAAATCCATTGGAATGGATTCTTCTGCATGATTATTACTGTGGAAAAATGTATTTCAACAGTAGCCAAGTTCTGTCTGATAACTAAATCAGCTGAAAATATGTCATGAAAACAGCCTGCCTTAAACTTATGCCTAACAAACAGGCCCTGCAATTAATAAATTAGAAATAAACAATATCACATATAAGTTATCTATGTGTCTTTTTTTTTCTGCTGAGGTGAAGCTTTTACAAATTTGGGTAATATCATTCAAAAAGCATACTTGACAAAACTTCAGTAAAATAAACTAAAAGTGCTGCACTTCCCATACACATTACTATACAGAAGCCTAGTTTGATTAAAAGAACACCAAAATCATGCAGAAGAGTTCTCAAATACAGTGCTGAGTCCTAAAAAAAATACACTCAGTCTGTGCAAATGACACAGCTATCAATACAGGTGTCTGTGAAGGCTATTTAAAGTATTAAGTAAATAAGAAATGAAGAAGCTTTAGAATGAATACAGATAAGAGAAATAGTGCAAACAGAGGAAGAGAGGGGAAATGGATCTATTTTTTATAACTACCTACTAATAGGGAGAATCAAACAAATACTTCTGTGGTTACCCCAGGTTTCCTTTCAAATGGCTGAATCAATGGCACTCTCTGAAGCACAGAAATAGCTCTTGTGCTCTTATTAGAGTAACAAAAAAGACCTACAGAAATGAATCAGCCAAGATACGTCCAACTAACACTATTTGACTTGTTTTACCATTTTATAAAGAACGATTGTTTATTACTAGCACAAAAGAGTGTTAAGAGCAGGTGAGAGAAGAAAAATTACTTTAGGGAGCTGAATCAATGCATTCCTCTGTTCAATTTCTGCTCCAGTGTAATACTAATTTTAAACGGTGACTAAATTCTAGTTTGACATCAAGAACAAAAAAAGCAGCTAAGCTGATCTTGAATTGGTCTTGACCCCTTAATTGTTATGAAATATACTTTCATAAAGAAAAATGGGTTTCAAGTAGACTAAGTTTAATCAAAGTTTTCTGCTTCTACTAAAAAAAAAAAGAAAAAAAAATGAGAAAAATGTTTAACTCCAAAACTTATGTTCTTTTAGAAAGGAAAAGTTGCTTCTAAAAAATGGCTGGCTCTTCACTTTTCTGCTGCAATATTTAATATGTTGATTTTAAAAAAAGTCTTTAGTATTGTTCCCCAGAAACATTCATTCCCATTTTATACTGTGTTTCAAAAAATCTTTAGGCTTTAAATTAGCCTTAAATACATTTCGGGGACAGTTAACTAATGAAAACCATAATTGTACCGAACTACGTTTTCAAACAAAAAGTCAGCTGATGCCCAGATTTACAAAAGAGTTCCATTTTCTTTTATATACTACCTACATTTTCAAAGAAAAAAGTAACAAAAGCTATTATAAGCATCACAACAGAATTGGGCTGGCACAGAGTTCTTTCGAAAATCTGGTTCCATCTGTGGATACTGAAAGTTTACTCTGAGTTCATTTAAAAATTTACACCTCAATGTCTATTTAATGCCATAGAATTTCACAGTCTTTCCCTTGAAGCTGATATACAAGTTTTAACCTGGAATCCCTTCCAAAGGAACCGCATATTTCATTAGATTTAGATTTCTTTGTTCAATATCCAGGACAGGCTACTTATTCTCCTCCTCTTACCCCATTTTGCTATCACATGGCTGGTACTGCAGCTTATCTCTTTTAACTACTTACAGAGATTCCAGCTAACCCATTCTACTTGATCGTGGCATCCTGAGCAGATTTATAATACCAATTATGTCTCAAAAAGTATATAGATGTTCAGAGTGTTTTGTCAGCAGACAGTTTCTGTACAGCTGGTAGGACTGAATAATTCCCACTACTGAGGAAAAGCTTAGCTTGAGAGATTAAAGGGCACTAGCAGGTATTTAGTAAATCAGACTGCTCTATAGACCTTTTTGTTTGTTTGTTTATGTAAAATGAATTTTCAAAGTTGTATAGGAGAAATAAGAAACTGAGTTCCTGCTACAAATCAAGTATCCAACACCTTTATGAAGGAAGGGGACATATTTCCTTTAGAAATGTTAACTTTGTGTTTCTATGGAGGGAGAGATTTATTTTTAATCATTTCATAAAGTTCTGAAGAACATTTTTAATAGCATAGTTGCAACCATGATGGTCTAAAGTCATTGTATATAAAGAGACAGGTTTGTAGACAGAGTTTTTTTTTTTTTTAAACTAGATGGCTGATACAGTTGCAAATGAAAAACAGACACGCTTTTGGGCACACAAACCTTAGGTTTTAAGTGGAAGTGGCAAAACCATGTTTGAAATTGCAAACAAGCCAGAACTTTTTTTTCTGCTAAATCTATGTGTGTCACTTCCAAGTGACAAATTACACTATTCAAAACAAACGTTCTTATACAACCTAACAGAAGCAGAAAGGTGTGGGTGCAAACAGGAGTCTTGCCATTGACTTCCATGACTCTGCTAATGTCACTTTTCATAACTGTGTCTGAGTTTTATTTGAGTTCTTCAGACCAGCACCGGCCAGACACCAATCCCTTAGTGACAGCTTTTTGATTTCCCCAGACTTAAGCTCAAGTGGAGGTGAGAGGTTTCTTTGGCCAATACAGTCTTCTTGTACATCAAATTAAATTATGTTATGACCAGTACAAACGGAGAATCCAATTTAAGGAAATAAAATCTACTGGCTACTCTAGAACTAGATTTAAATAAAATTTAGCCATGTCCAGGCACTATTGCTAGAGAGGCATCATGCTGCTTTGAACCCCCATTTCTTTCAGCACAACCTCTTAATGTTTCCCAAACATCAGCTCAAATGCAAGGCCATCTGTACAAGCTGCTAACTACTGGGAGGCTAGTTTTGAGAATCAGCTTGATACAACAAGGAGAAATGCATTTGAAAACAGTGCAGAGGCAGCGTTTGGGAAGGATAAAGAACAGCAAGTATCCTAGTCTTCCTGAAAAGTTTCTATAAACTTTAGCCTTTGTTGTTTTTTTGGTGGAAGCCACTGATTTCCAGAAGCATGAGTACATTTGGCTTATCCGCTGCCGTTATATGTTCCGTTCTCCTACCAGAAAGCAGAGTTTCATGAGGGTAGATCATTTTTGCTATCTATGCATACATTTCATCTATCTCTGTGCTTAGCGATACAGGACCCAAACTTCATCTCATGGAAGAGAATCCAAAATTACTTCCCTGCCTTCATGGGAGTTATTCTGAAATGACACATGTACCTAGGACTCACTATGTGTCAGCATATCCTATTGACTGAACCATTCCAGGATTGTAATACAGCTCTAGTTATATCTTTTACAATTGGCAAATATATATAATTGCTCAGCTGTTTGCGTGGCTGGTCCTTTTTGTTTTAAAAATTCTGTATTGACTTATTCTAAGCAAAGGAAAGACAAATCACTATTTAAAAGTTCAACTCTTTTGACCTGAAGCCCAAAGTCATTAGCTGAGCATTTATTTAAAGTTCTAGTTCGTACCATTTCATGTCATACTTGCTCATATAACTCAATTAGGAGAGACTGCTCAGTCTGACTTTTTAAGTATCGTAATAAGGGAATTTAATATCATGGGGCTCATCATGGGGCTAATATCATAGGCAGTTGGGGCTCCACAGCTACATGTGGATAGCTTTTGATTCCCAAATGTTCAGGAGATTTCGCAGTTTCTATTTACTGCACTTCAAACTCAGATGGAACCATTTGGAGTCTAAATTCTAGATTCTAGCTTTCTGCCTTATGCCAGTCACATTAAAGGTTAGACCTTAAATTCCTGCACTTTGTCCTCCGAGTTCATAGATATCATTACAGAGATTCAAAATATGAAGAACTGACCACAAACATCAGGAACCAGCTTCAGCAGCTATTTAGCTTTCATGTTAAAATATGTGCAGTTTACTTTCTGTTTGAACTTTAATAACCTCAGCTTCCATCCATGTAGCTGAGGCTTTGCAGGATTTTTTAAAGAGCCCTCCTTATCAGATTGCCTTTCTATTTAGGGGGATTTGAGGAGGCAGCAGATTTCTATTTCATTCTGTTCTATATGTCATGCTTTGGTTGTTGAGGTGATTACAGCTTCTGTATTTCAATCTTATTTGAGATTGTTACCTGGCAAACTTTGTTTTTATAATTGTATCCTTTTGCTTTGAGATGCAGTCACAACAATGCTTGTTGATTAGTTTTCAAATGAATAAAGAAGGGGATTCAAAGCAAATTGTTTACCAAAGGGATATTAGATCATAAACTCAAGAGGATTTTTCTCACCTATCAATCAGAGCTGAGCATATTCATTCCCAATCTTTCAAAACCCAGTCATGTACCCTCTCTAGCAAACTGATGGATGGTTACACTAAAAATGAATTAAACAAGTATCCCTTATCACTATGCAAAGCCCCAATTTGTTCTATTTAGACCAGCAGACCATTATAATACCAACTTTGTTATTGATTAGTGTTAGACACCAAAAGACAAGTTCCCCGGAATATTACATGCTCGTTCACTTCCCAGCTATTTGTATTGTGAAGAGTGTGATCCTGGCAGCAGTAAGCAGCATGGATCTACTGGTTTCTATCCCTCACTATTCCTAGGGACACTGCTTTTCTGTGTCCAGATGGGGTGTATGCAGGAGACACCTGCTCGAAGTGGGAATATCCACACACAAAGCACAAAATCCCTTTAGAAGGTAACAAGGAGATGACAAATTTGTTTAGGGGGCTCCAAGTTCACCCATAACTTTCAGTACCATTGCACCCTGCAAGACCTGCTGTAGACATCTACATCTTTTACCGCATTTGGCTGTGTTATGATGGGACCAAGTGCCCACCTCATACAGGCTGGTAGCACTTCCATGCAGCATAAGAGCAACACATTATCCTGAATTGAAAACAACCACCAAAATAATCGTCTGTGAATGATTTCATGCACTGGCTCACCTTAAATGAACACAGCTAATCCTGCGGGTAGGGTTACACTACTGTTGTCATTATCATATAAGCACAGGCTCTTTCCAGCACCACACAAGACAAGAGAGCATAAAAGCTAGGAGAGCAGCACAGTTCCAGCTCCAAAGAATGCATGATCCAACACCTGGGCATTAAGAGGGGCTCTCCAGGAAAGACATCTATTACTCTTCTTTTTATACTATTATAACCTGGCTTACTGTGTTACAAACCAAAAAAAAATAGCCCGGTAAGGTAGAGGGGAGAAGTGGCCGGAGAAAGTGGCTGGAGAAGGGAGAAGATATTTTCCAGCACCGAGGGCCAAGGCTCTTCTCAGGATTATGCAGACTAATCACAGACTAGGGCTATGACAGACTAGGTCCTTCCGCCCTCCCCTGGGCAGATCCAATTATAATAATTATTATTATTATTAAAGTGTCCTTGACTTCAGTTTTACTGTCATTTCTCAATTTTCTTTACAACTGAAGGTAATGCTAGTCACAGGGCTGTTTGCAGGACATCCAAAGACGTATCCTGCAGCCCCCTCACACCAGGAAGGGACAGGGTGGGAATGGGGAAAGCCTATGGCTCCCCTCGCTCCTTCACCAGGAGCAGCACAGGGAAGACGCACACGCTGATGTGAACATGGCCTCTCCTGGCTTCCTTGCAGAGTCTCAGCAAGACAAGGGACGACTCACCACACAAAAGTCCGAACCAACAAAAGAACTACACTCAACCGCTTCAGTGCTTTCTCACATTATCTCCCCTTTTCTGCTCTCAGAATCCAAGCCAAAGATCCTCCACATCCTGATGCCTGCTCCCATCAGACACGGTGACCTTTAGCTTTAGGTGACCCCCTTCCATGCAGCGCGTCACAGAGACAGGTGCAAGGGAATACAGAGAGCTCCCGTCCCTCAGGACGGCTTGGAAAACACATATACCGAAGTGCTGCTTAAATGCATTAACGTACACGCACACGCGCAGGGCTCCCGGAGGAGCTGGGGCACCGGCCGTGCCCCGCTCCCC
>NW_010587473.1:168975-190962 GCF_000705375.1 Tinamus guttatus
CATCGTGGGCAACGTGCTGGTGGTGATCGCCGTGCTCACCAGCCGGGCACTCCGCGCGCCCCAGAACCTCTTCCTGGTGTCCCTGGCCAGCGCGGACATCCTGGTGGCGACCCTGGTCATGCCTTTCTCCTTAGCCAACGAGCTCATGAACTACTGGTACTTCGGCAAGGCGTGGTGTAACATCTACCTGGCGCTGGATGTGCTCTTCTGCACCTCCTCCATCGTCCACCTGTGCGCCATCAGCCTCGACAGGTACTGGTCCGTCACACAGGCAGTGGAGTACAACCTCAAACGGACCCCGCAGCGGATCAAGGCCATCATCCTCACTGTCTGGCTCATCTCGGCCGTCATCTCCTTCCCACCATTGATCTCCATGTACCGGGACCCTGAGGGAGATGTCTTTCCTCAGTGCAAGCTCAACGACGAGACATGGTACATCCTTTCTTCTTGCATTGGCTCTTTCTTTGCCCCCTGCCTCATTATGGTGTTGGTCTATATCCGCATCTACCGGGTGGCCAAGCTGAGGACCAGGACCCTCTCTGAGAAGCGTACCATGCCAGAGGGGTCCTCCCAGACTGAGAATGGCTTGAGCCGGGCTGCTCGGGGCGGCACTTCCCTGAGGAAGCAGCTGGGAGAGAACGGACATTATTCAGTGCACCAGTGGCGTAAAGCCTCTGAGCTGGAGGACATTGAGCTGGAGGAGAGCAGCACCTCGGAGAGCAGGCGGAGGCGGAGTCGGGAGGAGCATCCCCGTAAAAGCAGCAAGAGCCAGTCCTTCTCCTACTCATACTCCTCCAAGCACTCGAGCAGCCGTCTGTCCCGCTCTAGCAGTCGCTCCATGCAGTTCTTCTCCTATCGCCGGCGCCGGAAGCGTAGCAGCATCTGCCGTAAGAAAGTCACCCAGGCCCGGGAGAAACGCTTCACTTTTGTGCTGGCTGTGGTCATGGGGGTCTTTGTAGTTTGCTGGTTCCCTTTCTTCTTCAGTTACAGCCTCTACGGTATTTGCCGGGAGGCATGTGAGATCCCTGAGACTCTCTTCAAGTTCTTCTTCTGGATTGGGTATTGCAATAGCTCCCTCAACCCAGTCATCTACACCATCTTCAACCAGGACTTTCGCAGGTCCTTTAAACACATACTTTTCAAGAAGAAGAAGAAGAACTTCCGGCATTGAGCCGGAGGGATAGGAGGAAGGATTTGTCTTGAACATGAGTGGAATTAAAAGAAAGGGAAAGGGCTCTATGCTGAAAAGGCAGGGAGGGAAGGGTTTGTGCTGAGATGGAAGGAAGCTGCCTCAGAGATGCTGAGTGGCTGTGTGGAACAGGAGGATTGAAGGGGTCGGGGTGGCTGAGGACATTCCCTGTGGTGTGGAATGGCAGCCAGGTGCCGGAGGAGCCGTTCGGGAGTCTGGATGGGTAAATGTGGAAGGGGGCGATTCCTTGGAACCCTGAGGGAGAACATGGGGAACAGCAGAGGAAGGTGGAGTAACACACTGGGTTTGAGAGGCAGCAACCTCATTCAGGCTCTGGAATTTTGTGTGAAGCAAAGCAAAAACATAAGAACAAAGAATTAAGTGGTACTGGTGGTGGAATAGCAGATTTGAGGTTTGATACAGAGAGGAGCTAGGACCTCTCATGGGCTTGTCCCAGTAAGAAATTCGCTTTTACGTAGGAAAAGGTACAGGCAGTGTTTTGAGTTATGAAAGATTTAAATGTTTGCCAAAAAAAAAAAAAACTAAAGAACAATCCAAACTCTTTTCTAAATAAACCTTTGTACTGTTAAAACCTTCTGAATGGTGATTTTACACAGGGCTTAAGTCAAGCATGAAGCATCGGGTTTTCTTTTTCTTTGGAGAAGTCTTAGTATGTAGAGCTGGATGGGGATATGTTTTTCCTGTCTTCCCAGGATTTTCCACTTGTCAGTGGGACACCTGGGAATTTTGAATATTTTCAGAAAATATGGAAAAGAGCACATGCAGCCCGTGACCCCATCTGTTCCCTCCTCCTGCCGGGCTGCCAGGCAGCAAATTCCTGCTCCATCACTCTCAGATCAATGGCCTCAACATCCCACTATTTAGGAGCAGGTAGCTTGCCTGGGGTCAGGGCCAGGGGTGGGGGTGCAGTTTCGTAAACCAACTTCCATTCAAACAAAATCATTTTGGTGAAATGAACTAGTATTTTTTTGAGGAGAAAAAAATTTCCAACCAGCTCAAATTGCAGGTACCCTGGGGAACTTTTTCATCTACTCCTTTTAGGTCCCCCCTCCGAAGGGCTCGTCTCAGGGGCTGGCTGGGTGCTGCTCATTCTCAGGCAGGCAGTTGGAGGTAGTCTGCTATGCAGATGTTCAGAGGAAGGGCAGTCACCACACGACTGAAGCCTTTAAATCCTTCATGCTTACAGTCTCAGAGCAACTAAATCCTTTATATTTATTTTTTTAATGAGAAACATACATTGTCAGCGACGTGTGTGAACAAATCTCAAAGGAAAGTACAGCTTTTTCAAACCTTTAGTATTAATGCTGCTTTCTTTCCTTTTCCCTGCTTGTATTTCTGGTTTGTGACTTCAGATTGTTTTTTTCCTGGAGGGGAGGAGGGAAAGGGAGGGAAAAGACTTTGAATAATTATTAAAGCAAACTCTGCTTCCTATAAATTTATAGCATGTCATAAACTGATGGGTAGAATGAGGGAAAGGCGGTGCCCGTACATTCATCACTGAACACACACTGTGTGTAGGGTTCAGCTGAGCTCTTACATGCCCTCTCCAGCTGGACTGCTACAAGATGTGTATTCTGTTAGCAGGCTAAAATACTGCTCCATTTTATTATGCATATCACTCGTTCCGTAGGCAGTAGGATTTGGCATCTGCCTCAAATTAACCTTTCCATAGTAAACAGCTCTTTGAAATGCAGTGAAATCTAATCTAATACAGCAGGCTTCTTGAAACAACTAGATGGAATCTATACTTGAGACTCATTAGACATCCTCTTCTTTACACTCTCTGTTCTGTCTGAAAGGTGTCTGTAGTCTCTCTTCATTCTAAGTAGAATTCTTCATTTCTAAGTAGAAATGATAGACAACGAACTTTGGTTGTTGCTTCTGTTTTTCATTATAAACATTCAGTTCCCTTGAGCATGGAAAAGCAGGTTGTCAGTGGTTATGATTCTGGTGTTAATTCAACACATAATTTAGCCTTGGGGCCAGTTCAGTGAGTGCTCTACCTAAAGAAGGATAAGATGATTGCACCGAAGATATTAGAAGTTTGCTTGATTTCACTAAAGAAACAGATGAGATGTTTTCAAAGTCTAAATCCATAACTTATTGGATCCTTTCACAAAAAAAAATAAATAAAAGGCTTGGAGTCGTGAAAAGATTGCAGCTTTGTTTAAGTATTTGCACTTGGACATTAAGACTTATTTTTAAGGGCATCCATTTGAAAATGACAAATGGTTTGGTACAGATATGTACTGGAGACAGACAAAAATTAGGAAAAAAGTAGCGACCAAAAGGAGGAAATTACAAGCCATTTTCTCTTTTTGCAAAATAGAGAATTCATTTTAAAATGACTTCAAGATGAGTTGAGACAAGCTCAGATTGTTTGTAGGTAGCAACGTAGCAAAAAAAAAAAAGTTCAGGTTTGTTTAATCTGAATAAACTATACAATTTCCAGAGCAACCAAAGCAACACATGGTACATAGCTACTACCTCTGAGCTCCTGGACAGCTTCATTAGAGATACTCGTTCCTATCGAGATAAAGGTCTGTTCTTGTCACTTAATGCTCATCTTAGAGCAGTTTCCCGGTCTGCAGACACACAGCAGTTTCCCCGTTGCACTGCTTTTGGAATGAGGTTTCCTGCCTGTAAACACAATCCTTCCCCTTTCTTTTTTTCCTCATAAAATTCAGGGAACCTGTGGAAATGAAATGTAATCAACAGTTGGATTTTAATGGCAGTGAAGGATATACGGAGTGGCTGATGTGCCTTAAAAGTAACTTCTTTGCTATGAAATCATTCTGTGATCATTATGAAAGAAATAATGTTTCTGTTCTGTTTTGCATTTCAAATTGTCTAAAAAGGATTGATGCAGATCCTGAACATCTATGCGTAGCAGCGTACTTAAGAACAGGGCATTTTCTTTGGTTTTAGTTTGTTTCTCATCACAATTACTCATCTGATTCAGTTCCTCAGGAGGATCTTTTTTTCTTCTGAGTTCGATAAATAGTAATATTCACTGTAACGGATTTAAAAATGTGCAGTAGAAACCCCTTTTAAGTGCATTTCCCTCTAAATTATTGAGTACAGAATTTTATAAAAATTGTTTTTAAGGTAACAACTGAATATGCTTCAAGTAAGTAAAATATGGGGCTGTTAGCTTTTTTTTTTTTTAGTTTCCATGTTCTATTATTCCTTGTAATAGTTGAAGACTGGAATCCCGTTTGTAACATATTCTGTGTTGTTAATATTTCATAAAATGTTACAAGCTCTGCTGCTCATGCTGTGGTTGTGCTTCAGCTGTAAGTTTGCCAATAGCATATACAGGGAAAATAGTCAATGAAGCTTTTTCTTAGGAAAAAGGGGAAATTTTGTGTGTGTGTGTGTGTGTGTTCCGATTGTGTCCAAATGTACCTTTGATCATATCTGATGAGCTGGTTGAAACACTCGCTCTGTTCCTTTATTATTCTGGAAGAATGAAATGTTACTATAAAGCCATATTGATTTTTAACAACAAGAACCTGATCATTTGCTTATTTCAGCATGAAGAAAAAGTTTCTACCAGTCGAAAATAAGACGCTAATATGTCATTTCTAAGGCAATTTTTTGAGCAGTACTGCCATTGGTTGGATATTAGAGTATCAAGCATTACAACTTAGCTAGGATGCTCACCCAGCCCTACTGTGCTTCAGCTCTCCTTTGTGGGAGTTTTGCATGAGTAAGAACTGCCCAATCTGCTTTAAATCATCTAAAAATAAGAATGAGGCCCTTGTTGTTTGGTGTGATCTCAGTTTACAGAAGTTGTGTTGCTCCAGGAGCACTGGCAGTTTCTCGGATGTGAAATGGAAAGATGAAAGGCAACGTGCTAATAGTTTTGCTCACACTGGACTGTATCACTCTTTGTGAGTAACCTTCAGTGGAGTTTGCTTTTGAATGAGGGAAATACTCAGCGTGGATAAGGCTGTGGGAGCTTTCTGGACGTGGCCTCTTCTTCAGTAGATGTGTCAGAGGAATGTCAATATTTGTGTGTAAATGTATGGGAATTGATAGAAAGCAATCCTTGGTGCTTGACTTCACAACTCCTATTCAAGCCCTAGCAAGCAGGGGTAGACTGTTTTTTGATCACATAACCTGAGCAACAAGCCCTATTGCATTTTTTTTTATTAGCTGTATGAAGAATATTATTTGATCATTTTCACTTTTAAGAGAAGAAAACTGCTGGTCTGTTTCTTGCCCTGTAGAGGTTGGCACTGGTTAGAGCAGCATCTGAACAACATAGCTATTTTGTAGCTAATGTCAGTAAGCACTGTGGAATTTATTTCAGAAGAGTGTTTTTATACACTTTTCCACTTTTATTAACCTTAAACAATGGCTCCAATCAAGAAGGAGAGAATATCTAATAGCTGTGTACAATGAAACCAGGTGCTATCTGTGAGCTTATTTCCATAGGTGGTCCTGTTGGTGAGCAGAAGGCAGCTAAATGTTTCGGATAAAGTGCTCTAAATCTGGGGGATAGAGAGGCTGGATGAGATCAATACCCACAGCACTGAAGAGTTAGTATTTATTTACCCTTTCTGCTCTATAGACTAGCACATTGGAGGCAGGATAGTGATGCTCTATTCATTTTCCTTTCTCCGTGAACATTAGCAAATGTCAAATCCAACTGGCAGATGATGGGTCAAGTAGGCCATACGAAAGATGACACAGGAAGACATAGGGATAGGGAATGCCTCACTTCAGGGCTTAACAGCTTAAATCTGTTCTTCATCATTGAAAGTAAGCCAAAACTCTAGTTTGGTACGTGGATCCAGAGGCCTGTGTATTCAGACCTAAATATAGTCTACTTTTAGGAAAAACATCATTGGATCTTATAATACACCCTGCATATCTCTACTCTGGGACAGAAATAGTAGGTTTTGCCACATAGGGCGATCCTGTCAGTATGACAGAAAGGGAGGTCGCATTGCAGTTAGGAAGGTCATGATGTGATACGAAATTTTCCTAGATCACATTCTGCTTACTGTGGTGGCTTCAATTTTGTGGGTTCTCAATCACTTTGTACTCTTAAGAAAGAACTATGGAGGTACATAAGCATGAAACCAGAAGAAATGCTGCTATATAAGGAAGGAACAAGTTCCAAGTTGCTCAGGCAGTTGTGGTTTAGATGACTGTACCGCTCCTGAAGGGGGTCAGCAATTCTGCTACTGTTTTCAGTGGGAAAAGGCTGGGGTGTCTTGGACCGGCAGTGCCTGTGATGCTTGATCTGAACTAGCTAATACCTACAGCTGGTCTATTGCCTTTGATTGAAGTGGTAGGCAGTAGTGAGCACACAAGACATTTCAAGTAGTTTCTCTCTCTTCTGGCACATGCCCTTCACTATGCCAAACGATTTTTTTCAGCTGCACAGCAGCAGATAAGGTAGAGAAGGACCTGAAACCCTGGTCTTCTAGACCTAGCCTAACATCTTAACACAGTGCTTTTTTTCCTTAAAAAAAAAAAAAAAAGAGGAAGTTTTTTTTTTTTTTAACAGACGATGCTGATGCTACCGTTTACACTAAGATAAAGAGCTTTTCTGTCAATAAGTGGCATTCTGCTGTAAAGTATTTTTCTCTCTTATACTTCTCTGAAAAATCTAGTGAAAAGTAAAACAGCACTTAATTCGTCTATATGTAACTCTAACAAAAGTGCTTTATTAAAGATCCCAAATATAAAGTACATAAATCAAATATAGCTGCCTGCTTCATCAAAAGCAATTAGTTGTAAGCATTTCAGCATTTTTGTGAACAACAGTAATTTGTTTTCTATGATACTCATTTTATGATACTCTGTCAGCAAGAGATAGCTCTCTGCTGACAGAGATAACTCTCTGCTGTACACCCAGATGACAACAAAAAGTGAGGATTCACATTTCCCTCAGTTAGCTCTGTTAGATTTGCTCAAATAAATTAAAAAGCAGGACACTAAGAGTAGTTCTTCTGGTGTGATGTCAGCAAGTGACATAAGTCAGAGCAATAAAAGTCTGACTGAGATGTATGGCACATTTAACACGTGCTGACCTCTAGGCTGCAGGAATGTGTTTCTCTTGCTTTTGTTATCTATGCCTTTGACCCAAAATCTCAAATGAGTCCCTCTTTAGTGGAACGGCGTCAGCACTGCATCCCTTTCAACTCTGTCTGTTGGAGTAAGAAATTAATGCTGAGGTCTCCTACTTCCTCACTGAGTGCCTTTACTAATAGCCTATTTATAAGGGTGATGCAGCTAAAATGCCTTTCCTTTAGGCACATAAATGTTTTATTTGATCTTTTTGTCTCTGAATAGACTAACACTCATTCCGCAAGGACATTCTCTATTTGGAAAGCAAATGCGTGTCAAATACCAGGAAGAGAATGAGAAATCCTGAAAAATTCCAATCACTCCAGCTAAACTTTAAAAGAAAAGGCTATAGCTGAATTAAAGAAAAAGGCCTGATCTTGTCTATGGTGAGGATGCCCTGTCTGAAAATACCTCCTCAGTCAAGTCGCCTGTCAGATTTTTGTTGTGATTCGGGCTGGGGCCCATGTGGACAAGCTGAGAAGAGCAATTCCAAGTGCCCAGCAAACAGTGGGGTTTCAGAATTGGTGCCTGCTGAATTACTGCACATTGTGGCAGGAGATGCCTCTCACTTTGTCGTTCTGTTCCCTGTTTGCGCGGCAGTCCCCATTTACAGCCTGGGTGCGCTCCGCGGCACGTACTTGCTGTGCCTTTGCTCCGTATGCCCACGTGTCTGCTCCAGAAAGGACAGCCAGCGCGTCCCTTCCTCCAGCCTGTTCTGGGAGGGTTCCCACCTGCGAGGTGCTAGGATACTATGATATGTGATACATAAATAAGTACCTCTAGTGGAGCAGCAGGAACGATGCTAAATGTTTTTAACTCACTCCAAGCCATACTGTATTGCTTTGGGAGCCTTTTATCACCAATAAATGCTTGTGAGCAGAGTGTTAAAGTGTCTATAAATGTGCATGCACCGAGGCTGGCATGGCTCTGTTAGCATTAGCAGCAATTGCTGTCCCTGATTACAGTCAGTCCCTGATTAGTCAGTCAACTGGACTGTGTTGGCTTGGCACACAGTAGTATGATGTGTTGTTTTAGCAACGCATTTATGGGTAGAGCTGATTAAAGATTTTTGGATGGCATGTTTTTCTGTGAAAAAAATGGCGCTTTGACAAAATCTGATCTTTTCATAAAGAATGCATTTGTTTTGCCCAAGTTTCAGTGGAAACCAGGAGATGTTTAATCATCTCCTGCTACAGGGAGCGCTTGCCCGCGTGGCTGGGTGGCTGCTGTCCGTCTGTGGGATGAGGTGCCGGAGAGCCGAGACGCCACGGCTCCTGGCACCTGGGCAGCCCAGGCTCCAAGGGCTTCTGTGCACTCAGCTCCATTATCACTACATCTAAACACTTCATAAATTTTGATATGCTTAGTCTGTCAATGTCTTTGTGCATTAAGAAGAGACTAGCCCTTTTACACATGAGACGCCAAATGATTAACGGCGTTTAGGTATCTCAGTCTGAACAAGCTTCTACTTTGTGTGCATCCTCCTTGTGAATCCGCTGTGATGCTCAGGCTCTGCTAGGCTCCAATATTTACAAGGTTCTGTTCGTGCTTTAAAGTTCTCTTCTGGCTCTGGGAACATTAGAAGTCTACAAAATTTGCACATAAATCCTATCAGGATAAACAAATTAGCTGTTCCTCTGCGTTGTTTGCCTCCACAAGCAAGCTTGAGGAGTTTTACACAAGAGTTTTACTCAGTAAGAAAAAAGGACACTGGCAATGCAATCAGTCTTTTAGGGAGCTTATTTGTATTCTTCATTAATCACCAGTGCTAGATTCTCATTCTCATGTTGAGACACCTGTTCCTCCCATGTATTGAACAAGTACATTAAGGGCGTAACTCAGACTTACAATTTATACCACAGAGGTATTAACTTTTAAAACAGAATTTGGAAATAATATTAACAAAAAATCTGACCCATGACACCCAGAAGTTAGGCACTGAAATAACTGACTTCCTTTTTGGATCAGGGCTTAAATTCAAGTAGAAAATCAAATATAGGCCCAAGAAGCTCTTGTTTCTCTCCAGGTCTACCAACTTTCTCAGGCAGTAGCATGGGGCACTAAACGATTTTTCGCTCACACTTGAAGAATACACAACCTCCCTTGAAATTACTGAACCCCTATATTCAAAATCTCAGGAGTTTTCTCTTGGGGGAGAAAACCCCCATGATGAAATCTCATCATGAAACATAGGAGTTACAGAACTAAGAAATAATATGCTTGAGGCTAATGTTAGGCAGGGTGGACCATCTAGCTGGCACTGTTAGGCACTGACATTTAGGACTACTGAACAGCTCTGTATTTTCCAGATGAAGAAGAGATGCTCATAAAGGGAAATCATCACATCTTGAATGCCAGGTGAATATTTTGTGCAGAAAAGACCTGCTGACAGTAGTCACCACCCTCAGATATGCCCAGTCAGGTTCCATTAAAATCAGTGGGAGATTTGTTGTAACTGAGGGCAGGGACAGTCCCAAAATATGCTATTAAAGGAAAAAAAAGTAGGTAGAAGTCATTTTAACAGTAGTCGGGCATGGTGAATGTGGAAGGAAAAGAAACGTGTCAGTTCCCAAAGAAAGGGTTCAAAAGCAGTTCACTGTTATGTAATGCTGCCATCTCCAGCTTGGGATAACCGATAGTCATATAGGCCAAAGCCGCCCTAGGGCTACAGTATTTTCAAAAAGAGCCAAAACTTTGCATGTATTAACCTTTTTTTTGTTGTTGTTGTGGCAGTAGTTACTGATAATTCATGACAGAAATCACTTTTTTTCCCTGCTCTTTCGGGGGAGAAACAAATACAAGCTATTTTACATGCTTCCAAAAATAACTGTTCTTTTTCTGTTTTCATAATGTGAAAATGAACATTAAGAAGAAACATTAAAAATAGTCATTAGGACTTCTGGATGCAAATTAACTAATTAATTCTCTGACTAATCAAGCACGACTCAATTAGCTCAATGCACTTACCATGGGGATTTTATGTGTCATATAATAATACATTTTGGTTGCCCACAGAAGCTATGCTGTTGGTATCCTTGGAGCTTTTCAAGACCAGAGTGGATAAAGCCCTGAATAACCTTCTTTGACCTCACACTTTACTTTGGTTTGAACAGGAAGTTGGACTAGAAAATTCCGAATATGTCCTAATAATAAATAAAAGGAAACTCCTTGTGATTGTATACCATAAAATAACAGTCTGGAAAAAGACACAGAGACAGAGTGATTATAGGTGGAGAAAATTTGCTCATCACTTCCCTAGGCTGTTTGGATCTCTAGATCCTATCCATCTGTCATCCTAATGCTACGCAACTTTGACTAGAGCTTTGACTACGTCTTGTATATGTAAATATTAAACATTGCAGAGGGGTCCAATCCCACTCCTCCAAAAAATTATGTGTCTATATGAGACACATACAACTATCAATATATGTTATAGGCATTTTTTATAATTGTAGACAGAAAAGTTGGTTTTGTATTTTCCAAGTGAAAAGGCACTATATTTATGTCCATTAAGTGTGTCATGAGTATAGATCAAAAAGAACTAAATCGTGATTTATACAATAGCTGTCTACAGTTGTTTCCATACATAGGTAAAGACTTGAACTAAAGGCTGAGCAATGGGAATCTCTGACTGTGATTCATGGGGCTTTATTCCCCATTGATTTTGCAAGGAAGGTGTCCGACTTTTCTGTAGAAATAAGTGACATTTCAGGGGATCAGATGCCAGATCTTTGAGTTCATGAATATGTTTTCTATCTGGAATTTCCAATCCTTTTCTTCCTTTCAAAATGTCAGTAATGTTTCCCTGCGTTTTTGATTAAAATGCTGTTGTAGGACATGGCAATATGGTCACGTGTTTCAAGTGAGTTACCAGGTTAATTATCTGATTGCCACTAAATCTCTTGAGAAGCTAGAAAACAGTCTTAACAAATGGTTATAACCCTTGATATAGTTTATGTGAGTACCGTGCATTTTCTCTGTGTACAGAGAAACAAGATTCCCAGGGCCAAGTCTGCAGCAAGGCGCGAAGAGCCAGTCTGCATCTACTTGTGGTCTCAGGTCTGCAGGTGCCTCTGACACATCTATCTAGGTGAGGGAGCAGTGAACCAGCAGAATCAGGATTTGCTCCTCCCTAGATCCTTCCCATTGACTTATTCATGGATTGACAGAGTTCAGCTCCCATCACTACCAATGATAAATATACTGTTCCATTTCATCATCAAAACTGATTTTTTCTTCCCATCTCCGATGTTTTTTACCAAGTTCCAGAGGTGCTGTGAACTGTTCACATTCTCACCCAGATTCAGAAGCTTTAGAAAACTCTGTAAGTCCCTCTTCTGTGTTTGTGATGTCTAAAATGTCTAAAAACATTTTAGAACAACAATAGTTAGTCCTTGGTACTATTCAGATAAATAAGGGTGCTAGTTTGGGGCCCCAAACTTTTGAAATTATCTTTTACAAAATGTTAGTGCACAAATAGCATACAAAATGTTATTCAAACTTGAACAAGGATTCATTACCTGTTTCATTCCTGCACCTTAGCTCAGTGTGCTATGTGCCTTCAACTGGTCACTTCAATCTTCTGCCTCTTTGTCTCTTTATACAATATGCACAATATAACTTCCTCCATAAATATTTTTGAGAGTTAGAGACAAAAAAGTGCTACAGAAACCATAGATCATTGTTATAAGGAAAACATATGATAAAAAACTTGAGAGTCATCACCGATGTACTACTTGTTAAGGAGTTCTCCTGTCCTCTGGTTTTGCTTTAAATGATCTGCAAATATTTCAGGTGTTGTAATTGTATAGTCAATGTCTACTTTCATATCTAACCTTATAGCTTTTCCAAACTGCTGAACACTGAAGTAGTTGTAAAAGTTTGTTTGTTGTTATTTTATACATACATATATATATATATATAATGTGGAAGGTACTAGAAACCTAAGGATTTATTACCAGAAAGATTCTTAGAAGAAAAGTTTGTCTTTCATTTTCCTGCTTAGCTATAATTCCATATTGTAAATGTTCAGTCAAAACTTCTCAGTACAACACTGGAACGTAAGTGTTACTGTTTCTGGGAGCTGTGATCCTGGGAACAGAGCTTAAGTTCAGACTTTGATGTTTCTGAGGCAGCTCCTGCTTTGGGGTCTGCTGTGTGCAAGTACAGTGCCTGAAACAATTAAATTGTGACCCCTGCTCAGGATACAAATAATAATGACAAACTGACTCGATGTGGAAAAACTGTGGAATCATAAATGTCAACATTTTGTCTGTATATCCAGAAAACTGCTCTCATGAGGCCTTTAAATCAGTAGGCTGCGTGCTCTGTTTGTGTTCTCTCAAGTTATTTTTGTAACTATATCCCTGGCAATTGCACATGCTGCAGTGAGAACTACATATGTCCCAAGATTAAAATATCAGAAATAAGTCATTTTTAAACTATCTAAGCTCATAACAAAAGATGAGCGTTTTCTTTATATGCATAGCTGAAAATCAGCTCAAGTATTTAAATAATTGGATAACTGGAGAGCAGTGTAGACCAGAATAGCTATATTGACACTCAGTATTGCTAAAACTGTATGTTATATCCTTAGGTTGATTTAATGTACACACAAATTTCTTACATGCTTTTATAAGTGTGTTTTTGCTTTGAAGTTCCACTGTTACTGTTTTTTAAGGAGCAATGACACATGGACACATTCAGGTAAATAGTTCCAAGAATAGCCTCAGGGTTCTTTGGCAAGAATGTAATTGTGTGTGCACTGGCTCTGTAACTGAATTGCCTTCCCCAATAATTGAATATTGGTTTTATAGGCCCCTGACTTTGCTCCCCTTTAGTACCCATTAATTCCTTTTTTTTTAAATGTTCCTTTCACTTCCTTCCTTCGTTCATGTTCTTTAAGTTTCTTCCCTGCTCCCCAATGCCTCTGCAACAGCACAGCAACTGGAAGAAAATAAAGCAACCAAATGACCATAAGCTGGCATTTACAGACTCCTCTTCATTTCAAAAGAAGATTCCTGCATTGCAATTGAATAAGTGTTGCTGAAGCTCATAAACACACACAGGAGTGATTCCTATCATTCACAACAGCACCTCCCAGAAGCAAGATATACTGTTCCTTTCTTGTAAACTTTTACATCCAGAAACCTGTGATATAGAGAGATAATACTTTCCTTGGGTGAGCATGTCTGGGAATAAATTTTAGTAATACTTAAGCAAGAATACATAGAATGCCAATTCTGCAATGTACACCAGCTACAGATGGCTACTCATCTATAAACCTCTGCTTCTAAATAGGTCCTGGGAGAAAGTGACCCATGAAATGAGCATCAGTGGTGATCCGTTCTGCTGCAGACTCCCTGGGTTTTCCTGTAGGTTTTTAGGAGAAGATTTGTGCTATAAATCAGCATGTGACATTTGAAGTCCAAAAATACTTCAGGAAATTAGAAAGAGACACTGGAAAATTAGTGCTCAGAACAACGGTGTTATTACAACCATAACTATAGCATTGCTAGAGTGATGGTTGCAATATATATTGTCTGGTAGAAACAAGCAGGTTTGGAGTATGTGACTGCAAAATGCTGTTTTTGGATTACTGATTCTTCTAAAATCAGACAGAGAAATGCTGAAGAATTTATAGCTCTAGCCTTATGGTATTGATTAGTAAATCCTACAAACAGAGGACTGCAGAGGTGAAAGTACCATTCACTCATGAAATACAAACATGCTGCCACAAAGCAGTTATTTTGCATAGGCTACTATTATATCTAGTTATAATTCATATAGAAGTGAACTATCCTTATATTTGGACTTGGATTCTGGCTCTCAGAGAGGAAAGGGAAGGAGCTCTTATCTTAAGATTAGAGAGACTTTATTATAAAGTGGTTTTAAAGATAAAGAGATACTTTATTTTTAAACACCCACAGTGCAGTTAATAGCTGATGCCTTCTCTGCATGAGAGCTGTACGACAGAGCAGATAGGAGAGAGAGCACAAGCTTTTGTAAGAGTTGGTAGCACATCTCAAGAACTTGGAAAGCCATTGCAAAGGACAGGAGCTGAATTGCGTGGATCACGTTGAGTTACTGTTCAGTGAATGCCGGAATCAAGTGAAACTACTTAGCCGTGTTAGGTAGTGATATTGTTTGGCAGGACCAAGCAAGAAAACCCATCAGGATGGGGGACAGACTTCTACGTAGACATCTGGATCCTGTGAGCAAGCTTGAGAGGAGGGTGAGGATTTTGTTAGCAGAACAATCTGATCAGTGGATGGAAAGGGAAGACACAAGCAGCATCCGAAGTCTTTGAGGAGAGGATTCTGGTTTTGCATATGGATTCTTTTGCTGTATCTTCCCCAATTCATGATATGTTTAATACCTAGGAATGACCTTTTTTACATACCTCAATAGCACCAACAAATCAGGAAGATTTTCCTTTAAGACACATCACAGGATAGAATCAGTTCCCAAAGATATTTTAATGAGAAGACCTAATTCAGAAAAATCATACACTGTACTCGTACTGCAAAAAAGCGAAAACTAGTCTGAAAATTATCATTTTGTCAACATTTTGTAAAAAAGAGTTTTAATATTTTCTGATTTTCTAAAAGGAAAACACCAGTATTGGGGGAAAACTTTCCAAACTATATAACTGAAAATTCCCCTTTTCTATATGTTTATTCTTAAAGATCTACCTTCCTACCTTTACACTTTTTCCATTTTGCCACAGAAAGATGGAGAAAAGTAAAAATCCATACTTGTAATGAATTAAGAATTTCAGATTTTTTTTTCTTATAAGTATTTAAAATTCAAATGGAAGAATTAAACAGTTGGAAATAAATTTCTGGGAGTTAGTGACTAATAAGTCACTTGTAGAGGTTTTTAATCAAGATATCATTAGGTTTATTTTCCATTTGACCTTATAGGTCATAATGTGAATACGCAATAGGTATGTTTCTGTCTTTGGTTTTATTTTCTACTAAGATTAAATTCAGTAATGCTTTTGTTTGGAGCTAGGTTTGACAAATATTAACTAACTAAACCACAATACTTCTAGGAGAAAACTACTCAAGCACATAAATAGAATTTAGCTGTTCCGGACTCAGACTGCGTGCTGCACATTTTCCGAGAAAGCTGTTCAAATAGCATGGTGAAAAACTCCAGTTTGGAACTGAAGTATCTTCAGTCAGGGGGACAGTCTTCTGTATCTTTAAATATTGCTTTTAAAAAATCTTAATTCCTTGCATTCAATCCTAAGCAAAGAGCATTATGTTAAATCTCTGCTTGGATTCAAACTAATTTCTGTTCTTATGTTTTGGCTGGTTTTGAAAATCAATTCAGGGAATCTTTTGCTATCATCAAACAAAGCCTTTTATTCTTCAGTCTTTTTCTTTTTTTTTTTTTTTTGCTTTAATTAACATACTCTACCAATAAGACATTTACTAACATTCAATCAGTGTAAACTTTGTTCAGGCTCATTTACTGTACATTTCTTGATGAAATATTTGTGACAATTCTAAAGCTAACCAACCTTAGCAAGCTGATTTTTTAATCATATGCATAGGTGAAACTATTCTACTAAAAAAGGAGATATGAAAAAAGTAGATCATTATTACTGAGACGGAGATTGCTTTATATTTTTATATTTTAAATGCAATTAGGAAAATCATAATTAGGAAGAGAATGTCACTTTTCAAAAGAATTTGGGGCAGTAAGAGCTAGACAGGCTTTTTATTATTAGCTTCAAGAGGAAATACCTGCTACATAATATTACAGCAATAGTTTCAGGTCACAAGATCTAGAACAAGATGATGAGGAACAAACATTCATGAGTGCACAAATTCAGAAGTCTGATTTAGGACTTCCTACAGAAGTGACATTATAGATTTCCTATGTCCTGTACATTCAAGAATAATGAGTACTATTGCTCAGATGATAGAGTAAATACATGTTTACTACAGGATGCCAGATACTTCAGTCTTCCTCTGATAGGTATAGAAGAAGATTCCCAGAATACAGAAATAAAATTTCAAGTTATAATAACAAACTACATTTTTAGGAGAAGTCCAGAAGCCCCCAAGAAGTTTTATTCTTAGGCCAGGATGTGCAGAACTGTCTTCATTCCAGCACTGAGAGGGAAAAGTTAAAATTAATTTGCAATAGTGAATGCATGTTTCAAGCTAAGCTAATTGAATTTCATCTACTTGTCCTCCAGTTATCATGACACTTTTATTTCTTTTTGTTTCATCTTCTCCCCAGTTGGCTTCACTTATTGGCACTGATGTATTCTTATATCAAAGGCAATTTCCAGGTGGCTTTAGGACAGTTATTATTTAATTATTCCCTTTAACAGCCTTTTCTCTGTCACCAGAAGCTTCTGAAAACTCATGTATTAAGAAAGGCTGTGAGACAAGTTTCCTGCTGGGATAATTCTATGGAATTATACTAGTAACAAATTTTACCTACTAAATTCTGTTCTCAATATGGTATTTTAAATTTCCGCTTTGCTTTCTGCGATAGTCTGTAAAAGCTTTATAAAAACAACAGTCATTGATACCCCAGCCAAACAGTCTCCAAAACGAAGGAGCCCTGCATGGTCTCGGTATCTCTTGCTTCCTCTCCAAACTGAGGTGAGTTACTGAAAAAGGACTCCAAGCGAGGGGTCTAAAGGCAGAGCCCCATATGATACCTGGAGACCTGGAGTTGGCTCTGCCCACATTAATCCTGAATCCAGAAACCAAGTGCAGAGCCAGCTGCAGTGATACTGTGCAAGTCCTGTGGGCTACAGACCCAGACTGTCACATTTGACCACCACCACAAGCATGGGAACAGACTGAGAGACCGTCAAGGGGATTTACCAGCCCCCACCAGTGGTAACTCAGGAATCTCCATATGTTGCTTTGCAGCATGGTGTCAACCTGGCCTGAATTATAATCCAGGGTCTGAACTGCTTTAGTGTCATATTATGTCATTGTATAAAACATTGTTTGAGTCTCTGAGGGCAATGAAAGAAGGGGTAGTCTGTATTCCCACTTGATTTCCTAGTCAGAGACGTTTTGGAGATTTTCTGGTGATCTTGAGAACTGCTACAATCCTATATATAGAAGAAAAGCTCCCCTGGGAACTCCCTTCCCAGCGAGTGGTTTGAAACCCACTTTGGGGTCGAGAGGGCAGAAGAACTCTGAATTCCCTCTGAAGAGGGTTCAGAGTAGGTTTAGGTATATCCTTTAGAATGTGGCTACAAAATTTCTTTGTGCATCACAGTTATTAAAGAACTGTTGATTGATAGATGAGAGGTGTATGCATCTGTACTTCAGAGCACTATAATATTGAGGAGTACAGTGAAATATTCAGGTTGCATTCAGATGGAAAACTATGAGGATAATTGGTCTTCACTCAGAAGGAAATTAAAATGAGAACAGGAGAGATAATTTGAGGATATTACAGTAATGAAAGGAAAAGAAGGTGCAGATATAGGTCATTTCTCTGAATATTTTTCTCACAGTTGCTCACTAACAACCTAAACTTGACAAGCTATCAGAAATGCCACAGACAAAAGACCTTTGCATTTCTAAACAGAATAAATGCTGAGCAACTAAATTCCTTTTCCCTGTAAGATCATGAGACCTTTCTAAACAAAGACAATGCCAAAAGCTGCCTGTAGGAAATACCCCATTAAGAGCTTGATGCCGAATCCTTCTGCATCAGAGATTTATATGTCATGTGCTCTTGCATGCATGTTTCCTGCCAACTCAGAAATGCATAATCAGTCCTGCATAAGCTGTATTCCCAGACCACTAAGCAAAATTCAATTAAGGGTACACTTCTGGTGTGCTTTAAATGGTCCCAAACTAAGATTTGTTTTATACTGTCAGATATGTCATCTTACCAAATACTTCATTCATTTTCATCCACAGTCTAGATACAAGTCTCTAAGCAAAATAACACTATGTGCAAATGGACTTACAGATATAAATTTTAAAACTGCAAACTTTTATACTGATGCAGTGGTAACACTAGTAGATATAGTCATTTGGCATCGCTGATTAACAGCTACTGCTGTGAAGGGACTTGGGCATTAAAACCTCGAATTTATGCCCTGCAGTGAATATCTGGCATAATTTATAAGCACTTTAATTAAGTTATTTTCCCACTTCTATGTTCTATGAAGGAAGAGAGCACCTATGGTAAGAATAGGGGAGCAAGAATGAGTGTCTGCAAAAAAGTCAGGCTGACCAGGCTGTTGCTGAAAAAAATGCTGGGGAAAAAGAGAGACACATTTTCTCAGAGCATCAGACAAATAATAAGGCTTCAGGAAAGTACCTCTCTTTCCTTGGTATTTATGGGAAAGGTCAATTTTCTATCATAAAGTATAATGGGAGTAGAAATTGTGCTTTTTCTCCCTGTTACCCAAATTCCCTGCAGAAGAAATTTGAGTCTTACTTCTCATGACTGTGCTCTAACAACTGCTCTGAAGGGCAGTCTGACAGGAGAAAGTCACTCTCATTCTCACACAGAAACTCTTCCTCCATGCAGAGTATAATGAAATATCAGTTTGTCCGGAGGAAAGAGTAACGGTAACCCAGAAACTTAAGGGTTAACAAATTCATAAAAAGAGAGGAGAGACCAGAGGTTCATCCCCGCACTCTCTAATGCTTAGTCTGAACTTGAGGGGGAAATCACACTTTCTGTGGCCCAACAAATACGCAATTATGTTCACCAAGAGGGAGATGAGGCGTGCAGGCACACACACACAGAGCTCTGCGCAAGGCTGCACCCAGTGAATAGACTTAAGAGGAGGAAAAGAAATCTTAGTCCTGAAGAAAGGGAAGGAGAAGGGAGAGATGAATATATTCCTATGTGTGAGAAGTGGTTTGGGCTCCTATATGATCGGTTTGGCTATAAAGGAGAGGTTGAGGACAACCCACTCCGCAAAATTCTGCAAATGGCCCATGCGGCACCGTCAAGGTTGTGGCTGAGAATAAGCAGAAACACAGGTGCTTGGGAACTTGAATATGAAAGTCTGGCAAGAAGGATAAGCAAAAAATGTCACATTGCCTTAAATCCCACCTATAGTAAGATCATGCAGGGCCATATTTGCTGAGGGGTCTCAGCCTACACACTGCTTTCAAATCTTATGGACACGCTGGAGGAAACCTGCCATCCACACAGACTTATGGCAGAGTCTTCACGCGCAAAGCTTGTTAGTCCAGACTGTGCACACACAACATAGCACCCAACAGTCCGATAGCTGCTCCAAGAGGCCCTTTCTGAAGGATTTGTCCCGTTCTTCCTCAAGTAAACATTTTATCTCTATCACAGGAAAAATCAAGCTCTAATACCAGCTCCATCCTCATGTCTTTCTACCTCCGTTTTCTCTTTGTTCTCCACCTCCAGAGCAGGATTAGCTGTGTACGTTAAGAGAAATCTTATTAAATAAGAGTAGAACATTCATCCTTTATAGCCCTACTGTTACTGTTTCTATCTATCCAGTAAGGTAATGAACTAAGGAAATGAAATGTTCTTTGGTTTCGAGATTGCTAGTGGAATTATGCAGACAGATCATTTTCCAATCTTAAATCTAAATAATTCAGTTGCCATAGGATCAAAGTATGTTTTACAGTGCCCTCAGTTTTCCACACATTGATTCATCCTTACTCCCCTTAGCACATTTTCACTTTGATTTGATACTGCTTGTAAAAGCAGTTGGCAGGGAATATGGTCAGCATCCAGATTGCTCATTATCACCGTTATTGTTCTAAGCCTTATGTTCTCCTCCTCCTCTTGTAACCGTTTATACTTGAAAAGTAAAACCTTACCTCGCGTGTACATCTGTGTAACCATTCGGGAGGAAGTCTAATCTCTTGCATTCATTCTGTAGCCTACAAAAGCAAGTATTGCAAAATGGCTTAATCTGTGTTGTTCTAACCCCAAACTCATGCAGTAAAATACAGTAACATAAAGAACAAATTCAGTCAACTGTGGTGTTTGTATTCAGCTTCCTCTCATATGTTAGAAAAGAGGGACACAGCTGCATCCTGATAAAAAAAACAAAACAGACTTTGGATTGATTCCCCTCTAGCCATGGCTACCTGAAGCCAAAACAAACTTCAATACTCCTGAGTCATTACAGACCCTCAAATGTATGTGGGAACCAGCGCAGGGGCTTAAGCACCTAATGCACCTAGAAGATACAAGCCAAGGATCTTCTATTCACCACTGTAACTCTCACAGAGCACAACTCCCCTGAGACTCGCACATCTGCCACGTGTTGGGAGGAGGCTGTGAGTCAGGCCCAAGCGCTGTTTTGTTCCCCAGGAATTTGCACGCAGGGGAGAAAGTGTTCCTCTTTTTATCCTTTATTCTTTTAAAGATAGTTCCACAAGGAAGGATACACCTAGATGCCTGATACATTTTTTTTTATAATTTATTCCAGAAGCTGCTTTAAGCCAAAGTCGTTCAGTTCCTTATCTAATCACCTCACTCTATCCTTATATATGTAAATATATACTTTAAAATCTCTCCCTACCTTTCCTTAGCCAAGAATTATCTTCCATTTGTATCATGCCTAACACAATGACATCCCAGTTATACGGAAGCCTTCTTTCACATTAAAGATGAATAGCAATAAAAATACAGTCTTTCCTATGACTAGTTCACACAGGTCAAATCATAATGTGTTTGCACAAGTATTTTCTTGTTTACAACAGAGTTTTAGTACCTTGCATATGATACTGTTTGTAATGTTTTGTCTTATCTGTAGCTATTTAACTATGATAAAGTTATAGCATTCACTGCATAGTGTACTCCATTGCATTGTATTATATTTGCCTGGTTTTAGTAAAATCTTTGAAAACATTAGCTCTCAATACACTTTTGAAATTGCAACTCTACTAGTTTCATTACCTTCTTCTTTAAAAAGGTAATTTCTCCTTCTTAGGCAGCACATCCAGTGAAGTTATTGTTGCAAAGCATTCAATATATATTTTTAAATATTAAAAGTCCCCATATTAAGCTTGTAGTATTTTAGCATAAAGTACTGCTTTTACACTAGGGTTGTTTTATTTTTGACATTGAAAAGCTTTTAGAGAATGCAAATATTTTCAGCTAATGTAAAGCAGAGGTTAATGCTAGTCCAACTGTATGAATTTTTGCTGCTAGCCACAGAACTTTTGAGAAGATCGCTTGTCTATTTGACATTGTTTTGTGCAGAAGCTTGCAATTTGCTGATTCAGTTCATCTTAAGATATGTTTAAATTCTTCTGGAGGAAAGGAAAGCATGACTAGAGCAGAGATCTTTTTTATCAGAACAAAATAAAAGACTCTCTATTTAATGTTACAACTCTATTTTTAGCTCCCACACCTGTTTTTGTTTGATTGACTAACTTGTCTTGAATATTGGCAGATATACTTGGAAACAAGAGTCTAAGATTTCCTGGATTTTCCACATCAGTTTGATGTCATCTCTTCTGTTTTATGAATTGGTCAAGAAAGATTGGAGTCATCCGAAAGGAAATCTAAAGGATTTGGACACATCCCTGGAATTCCCACAACAGATGCACTCAGATGCCAGTTCTAGGTATGGCAGTGCTTTCTGGGCATTGCAACACTGAAATTCAAACACCCAAGAAAAACACAGAAATGCAGTTGGTGTGCCTGGGAAATGGAGATTTCACTGAAGGAGAAAAAGG
>NW_010587473.1:207875-224291 GCF_000705375.1 Tinamus guttatus
GACGCAGCCCTGTGCCACGTGCTCTAGGTGACCCTGCATGTGCAAGGGAGTTGGACTAGATGACCTCTAGAGGTCCCTTTCAACCTTAAGCATTCTATGATTGTATGATCTCCTTCTTCAATCTCTCCCTTGTTCACTTTATAAATTCTCCTGTTGTTTTCGCTCCTTAACTCCTTTATCACATACTACCACATTTACCATCTTATCAATGTTCAAAATATATAGTGAACGATTCTAAAATTGCTGCTGTACCTGATTTTATGCAATTGTCTTAAAAAAGTAGCATATTTGTAAAATCTGCAAAGATGCTCAGCTAGAAGAAACTACAAGAAGTACTGAGACTAGAGAAATACAATGACCAAGATTTATTCAGATCCCAAGCAAACTTCCAATGAATGAACAGATTTACAATATTCGGAGTAGAACTGCTCTGAAAGTCTGATTATTGAAATATCACCATGAAAGCTGGTCTTCTATCAATCCCTACCAATTTACAGTTATTCCAAGCGTCTACATGCAGACAAACAAACGGATAAAAATCTTTGCACGTAATTTATGTATGGGATCCCCAAGACTGTTCTCTGTATTTTCATAAATCATTTAATCAATATTAATCATAAATCACAGATGGGCTTGTTTCTGCGGAACACTTGAACCAGAAACTGACTTAAAAGCAGGCACTTTTGAGCCCTGAACAGTTTGTCCTTTGCCACTAGGTTTCATCCTGCAGTCTGGAATTTCACTGTCACAAGCAAGCAGAAAAAGCAGCAAGTGGTGAAACAGCAGTTGTTACAAAATGATTAATGGAGATCCCAGCCCTTGTAGACTCATGTAGAGTAGTTTCAAAAATAGCCTGCCATATTAAGAGATATTTTACTGGACTATTTCTGAATTAATTCACACTTTTCATTTTACAGTTTCAATTTCAGCATGTCAAACTCTGCCTCTAAATTGAACGCAAAGCAAATACTCCTAAATTCATTCAGGTCTTCTGTATTCTGCAGATGGAAAATTAAAATCTACTTTTCAAAAAGTCATCTTTTTTTTTTTTAAGCAATAATTCTATCAAATCCCTTTATAGATTTTGTACCTGCATAGCTTTATTACTAATAATTCTACTATTCTTCTTAATAAAAATAGCATTATTTTATTGCAACAATGCCTAGCATATGACTGTGGGATAGCTTTATTTTAAAAAAACTAACAGTTTTTTAAAAAACAGTTGACATATTTACTCAGTGAAACTGAGTTAACATATCATTTTGTGCTAATTGAAATCTTTCACCTTATTTTGCATTAAATAGCCAACAGGATTAAACATCAACACAATAATTTCTCCCTTTAAAAAGTTGCAAATTACAGCCTTGACACTGTGAAGTTTTACTGATTTTAAACATCTTTATTGGGGTCACTTCAACTCTGTGAAGGATTATGACTACAGAGCTTTTCCAGATTTAGAATACACATCAACATGTTGCTGAGCGCCTAGAGGAGGCAAATACCTGAATACTTTTCCTTTCAGGGGAATAACATGCCTGCACTAGCCAGGAGCTTACTCTGGGCCTAAATGCATTTGCAAGTTCAAGCCAACCAGCTTCCCAGAGTGAAGAATTAAGCTTTTGATAGACGGAAAGAGTAGGTGAAGCCAGCAGTGATATGTGACTCTGGGAAAAGAGTAGGACTGTGTGACAGTAAAACAAGTATAGATTTATATAATCAACAGTAGCCTCTACTCAGCACCATTGCCAGTTGATAAACATATGTTTTATAAATACTCCCAGCTTCTCCAAGTATTAACGCATCCTGACCAAATATCCAAGAATTTTAAAATGCAATTCCTCAGCTTTACTTTGCTGAGGACTTATAAATAGGAGTATAAATGCCCAGAAAGTGAACAGTAGGAAAAAAAAAAAAAAAAAAAAAGAGAGAGCGCGCGCGCGCATGACAACATCAGCACAGGCGAAAAAATAAAGCTACACCATAGTTTTATTGCAGCTTTATGTCAAGTTGTATTTTGAAAATGGAAATCTGATTTGAGAGGAGTCTTGAGTATCTAAATATGTCCAGCCTTGAACCAGATGTCTTGCTCATTGCCAAGTACATCCTGAGTAGGATTGAATGCCTGCCCTTGTTACATGCAATGTGAGCTGTATGTGCCCTGCTCTTTGTGGCATCAAACACTCAGTGGACTGTGCTAGTCATCAGATGCTCAAAGAGAGAACAGTTTATTTGGGTTGAGAGTCAACCAAGCTAGCATCATTTTGTCCCCAGGAGAGGACATCATGGGAAAATGTAGTTTCTGAGGAAAAGGACAAACAGACTAAACCAATCATTTCTTGAAATATTGAGCATCTCCAAGCAGCACAGAAATCAGGCTTTTACTCATTTTCAGGGTAGATTTTGCTTTATGAATTGAATGCCAGCAAACAATTTTATCGGGCAATATACCTCTTGTACGTGTTGATTACTTTCTTCAGGAGCATGTCATAAAGTTTCATAACTTACAAAGATATCCTGTCTTTCCAATGACTATGTTCTTGACCAAAATCAGTTTACTTGTCTATTTCTGGTCTCCATCCCACCCTCTGTCTGGGTTCCTCAGACACATGGTTTCCCCTTTAGTTATAGTCTTCACAGGAATAAAAGAGGAAGAAAAAGTGGTGTCCACCACCTTAGATGCTTCCTCTGTTTTCAGGTCAGTCTCTGAGCAATAGGGTTGACTATAAAAGCAAACTCTCCTTCTGAAACATCTCTACATGCACTGCTTGAAATGACTGTCATTCATTATAATCTTTCTTCATCGAGCTTATATATCCAGCCCTGGCTAGTTCCACCAAATTTTAATGGGAGGGAAGTGAAGATCCCAAAGCCATTTATAACCTCCTTGAAAATCAGCAGCCAGACAGGAGAAAGCCCGTAAGAAGTAGAGATGATCATCTCTTAAATGTTTTGTTTGTCCTAGCTCAGATCTGAGAGGTAAAGGCTTGTTGGGAAGCTGCAACATGTCACGCTAAACCACCCATAGTGCATAGGATGTTTGCAGTTTGCAGATGAACAGAGGGCACACGTTGACTTCATGCTTTCATGGAGCTTTTGACCCTTGAGAAGTTTTATCCTTGAGAAATTCCTGTGATGCAGGGACCTTTTGAGATGGGATACACTAGCAGAGGAGTAAAGGCGGCAGATTGGAGTTAATGCTTCATCTTTTTCTTTGATCAGATTTAGATTATTTTTCCTTTTTTTAATCTTTTGGCTGACTGCTCCTTTCTCAAGACTTGTCATGAACAAAGTCTCCAGAGCAGAGGTCTTACTTGGAGAACAGGAAGGGTGATGTCCAGCAAAACAGCTATCAAAACACAAAATTAGTATTTGATCAAGCAAAGGACCAGCATCTTCCCAGCAAGATGATATGAATGTAGTAGAGGTTTAGTCATGGCGGATAGCCTTCACTTATTTGGCTTTTAAAAAGGCCTGTAAACTGCAGGTGGGTTTTGCTCTCAAAGGTCAATACAACTGCCTCTGAATACTCGCATGAGTCATGCATAGAAAAAGCACACTGTCAGGCAAACCTGAACTGCCTTGGACTCCAGAGCTCTCACTGCTAAAACAGGCCAGAACACACACAAAAAATTAATCAACTCCCAATGACTTTCTGAAAGCACCTTCTCTGACGCCAAAACTTTGTAGTTCATAAGGTAAGCGTGTGCAGTCTACAGCTACTCTTGGAACACGTGGAAATTTATCTTGTGGTACAGATACATCTCAAAAAAGAAGGCATTTAAAAACTTAATCTTGTGAGATATTCTACTCCCATTTTTTTCCCCAAACATTGCCTTTCAAGAACCTGTTTAGCATAATTCAGTGGAAAGCAGTATTAAAAATCACAAGTTCAATCACAAACCATCCTAAGAAAAAGTGTAAGGAAAGCAATAGTGTACCAATAATACAATGAAAGAGACTTTTAGGAGATTATTCTTATCTATGCTCTTCAAGACAGTTGTACTGACTTGCTAAAATCTCAGTCTACATCAGGTCCAATGTGAAACGAGTGGAGGAAAGGCTCCCTACCAACAAGCACTTGCTGTTTTGAAAGTCAAAAACCTGAAAAGATGGGGATAGAGGAATCTAACTGCTCTCCTTTTAGAGCAATAGAGAAATTTACTGACAAAGGATCTCAAAGGGAACCACAGCAAAGACAGAAAGGATTAGGATTGGCCATTCCAACAGGCCAGAAAAACACAGGCTAGGGTGAAAAATTGTCTTTTCCATTCTAGGAGAGAGAAGATGCAAGAAAAGAACCAATGCCAAGGGGAAAAAATCACTTTGATTTGCAAAGAAAGAAAGGCAGGAAATAAAGTACCAAAAAAAAAAAAAATACAAATGAAGAGTTTAAGTATAAGAGTAGCAGAATACCCTCACATCAATGGAGTCAAACAGAAAAAACAGACTAGCAGATGATAACTAAGCAAAAAGATGGTAATGGCTGAGATAAATATGTTCTTTGAAGGAAAGGAACTTGAGGAGTAAAGCACAGAGGTAAAAGCTCTTTTGGAGAATTAGCAAAGAATATCTCAAGCATAACATGTCTATGTTTTATACTTTCCCACTCCTTAAAATCAGAATCTATACCCTAACAAGGGTGAGTGTACAGCACAGGGACTCAGAGATGTGATGTAGTTGGAAATTTGGCTCAGGCAGGTGTCAAAAAATCCAAGGGTAAAAAAAAGATAGTTGAAGGAGAGCTTAAAACACTCCTTTCAAGAGCTCTGTAAAAAGCAGAGAAGAGGACATTAATCAACCCACTTCAGCTGAGGGATCTAGTGTTGCCACCAGCACTAGACTAGCATTTATATGGAAGCACTCTTCACTTGCTTTCAAAGAGCAAGACTATATTCTGTTCTTATCATTTCTTCAACAGCCTCATCGCATATTTTAACAAAACAAGCACCCTGGCTTAGGCACTATATTATAAGTATAATCTTAGTTCTTTGTTATGACATGACTATACATGTATTTATGCAGTTTTACAGAAGCGCTGTAGAGAGCTAATATTGTTATGAATAGACTTCTTCCACTAACTCATGACAATATTTTAAGGTGACCTCAGTGTACTCATAGGACACTGAAGCTTTTGGCTGTAGTTTAATAATGTTTTAAGCCAGAGAAAATGATTGGCTAGAGCCCAATGCACTTTCAAAAACATGAAGGTGCACAAAAATGCAGTCCTGCTGGTTATTTTAAGATAAAAACTGCAGTGGAAACATTCAGCTCTAAAACAATTCAACATAGGGCCAAAGTGTCCAGGCCAACTGTGCTAAACTAAATAGATTACATACCCAATGAGAGAGGCAGAATTGCTTTCATATCCCTAAATTTCAAGCCTTTCTCTAACACTGTGGAACATACCACTGACATTCGTTTATTTGTCTTTTACTAGTGAATTTAATTAGATGGAGATAAGTTCATCGCTAGTCCTGTGCTGAGAAAGACCAACAGAAGGCTTCAAGTGAAAATCCAGCTTCATGCTGTGGCCATCTTAAAGCTCTATGATATAATGCTGATTCTTGCTCGCTTTGTCTTAGAGACGACGATAAACAGTTTTTAGTAATGCTGAGTTACCATGAGGTCCAATGAATTTAACCAGCTCCAAACTACAGCAGAACAGCAAAGCCCTGAGAAGTCTCAGGAGCCATCGCAGACACTACAACAGCAGTAAACTGAGAGGAACTCAGTTTAGAGATATGGCTTATCTGTGATTCAGCAAGTGAACATTGGCTACTCCTTGGAAACATGAATCCCTTGTTTTAATAGTCATTATCTACCCTTTCCATTTTTCTTGAGCATAGAAATTTTGAGCTTGCTATTCACAAATCACCTACACCAACACATCCATCAGCTCAGAAATGTTTCACAGGACTCAAATTTTCCATTCATTAAAAAAAAAAAAAAAAAAAAGTAATTTGATAGTCTCCAAAACATTCCACAGGGTGTTCCGCAAAGTCTCAGCTTCCTGGTTCCCCTGATGCACAGGTGGGCTTCTCCAGCCTTCACCTCATACCTCCTTTTTCTCACATGTATGTGTATATACATATTATATATATATATATAATATTTCACATATTATATGTATATATATGTGTGTGTATATGTATAGTATATAAAATATAAATGACCGCAATAATGGCTAATTACCAAATATCACCAGTTATTCTAAATGATAGGTACAAACGGGCTAGAATCAACTAGAAAGACAAAATCTGGAAGCCACACACAAAAGACCAAGTTCTTGTAGAAATGGATAGTAGAGATATGATACTTTCATGTTATCTGCCATCTGAGATAAAAGTTCAAGCTCCAAAGCATGAAAAAAGAACACATACACGAAGCTTCAGATTTTCCAGCTGCAAACTGACCAAGCAAGATTCCATCAGTGTTACTGATTTCAAGGGTGTGGCTATTCATCAAAGTCCCTCATAGCTATGGAAAACTGTTTTTTCAGGTATAGACAGTTTCTAGAACCAGATATTTCATGTGCTCCTATTTAACTCACTAGCACAAGTGTTTCATTTTCATAGTCCTTGAACGGGCTCCTGCTTCAACAGTAGGTTTGGGAATATTATCACAAGAAAATCACTTCCCCTATCAGATTTGCTTATACAAAATTGATAATAAACAAAGAAGAATTTTTCTTGTTATATATCTTAATTTGGGTGATTTATTTATACTATAAGGTGCACCTTCCAGGAAAAAAATGCTGTACCCACTAAAGTTCCATGCTTTAATTGATAGTCTGTAAGCGATAAGGACTTCAGAAAAGCGATTCCCTCCACTATAACATAAATTGCCTATATCAAAACCCATCAATTCTAATTCTAATCAGATGCTGCCTCTTACATGATTCAGGAAACTACTTCCATAAAGATTTAATCTTTCCAGGTCCTTCAGCACATAACGTACGGTACAGATATATAATACATATTAGATGGATTAGACACATATCTAAATGTTTTCTTTAGTGCTTCCCTAGCCATTATTCCCTGATTATTATTTTCCACTAAGTCCAAGTCCATAGTACCATGGTTCCATGACAAGACCAGATTTTTCCAGCCGAGAAGTGGGGACGACTCTTTTCAGAAGCTGTCCTCACTATTTCATTTGCCAGTCAGGTTCCTCACATGGCTCAAGATGCTTCTTTTCTCATCACAGGGCAAATCAAGGACATACAGGTCTCTGATAGTCTGTAGCGCAAAAGATTAGAACAACAACAATAAAATACACTTCTGATTGATTGTTTCAATCAGTTGACCATTTACTTTGAAAAACCTACTTCTCCTGATTGGGTTGTCAAAAGCAAGGCCCTCCAAACTTGCTTCTCTGTGAATTCTTTCTGTCAAGTTCTCAGAAGTACCCAACCATCAACGGCTGCTTGTATTGAAAATTGCAGGTCCTTAATGCCTTTGGAATTTGACCTTTCATTTGGAAGGTCAGAGGACTGTTCATTATTACTGAAAGAGTTAAACCTTTGCTGAAGATGAGGAAATTATTTTCTTTTCTATTCTTAGAGCTGCTAAGTTTACAGCTTTCTTCAAAATTTAAGTGCCTATAAGTTCACAGGTAAGAGCCTAGTATGTTTCTGTTTTACAAAAAAAAAAAAAAAAAAAAAAACCCTTTTCTCAAATTCATGGCTATGAAGTAATAGTATGATAGTGTCCTTGCACAGCATTGGTTCTGAGTTGTTGTTTGAAGAGATCGGTTTGATCTACTTCAGATACTTTCAATAGGAGTTAGTTCTCAGCTCAGACTTCTAACACTTACCCATTTTTCTACTTCCCCAGTACACTATATTAATGCACTATATAATAATATACTAATATATAATATACTAGCAATATATACTATAATACTATAATATAATATACTATAATACTATACTATATTTTACAATACTATAATATATAATAATATACTAATATAATGCACAAATGCACTATAAACTGTGCCATCTTTGATTCGGATTTTAGTATTTTAAGCCTTTTTTTTTTTTTTTTTTTTTTTTTTTTTTTTTTTGCCTGTGTCAGGTACTTAAGTGTGAACAAAAGAAAGAACACAAAACTGTCCCTTCCTTTAAATACCTAAGGGTGCATTATTAGGATATTCTATTTGGGCACAAGAAAGGAAAAAATATATATATTCAGATGACAAACTACAATTTTTTTTTTTACTGTAATCAATACTAAATTGATTATATGTCTCATTAAATGTCTCATTATAAAACTCATTATATGTCTCATTAACATACGAGACTCATGTCTAAACTCATTATATGTCTCAAATAGCGGAAACTTTATCTTCTGAGTGTGTCCTTCCAAATGTTAGTTGTCTGCTGAAGTCTATACAATGGCCGTGGTTTGATGTAGAAATCATTAGCAGCATTAATGAGGACTTCTGTCTACCAAAAAAAGATGACAAGATATGTCTTCTATGTATTTTTTTTTAAATCCAGCACAACATTAAATGCACATTAAACCGAAAGTATGCATGTGAGTGCTTTGCTGCACTTGAGCCATAAGCAGACCCCTGAAATAAGGCTGAAGGCATCCATAAATACAGGATTGACCACAGTCTGAGCATCAAGGAATACACTTTTTTCTGAGAATGTATCTGTAATAAAGATAAATCATGCTTATGCAGAGACATTTTGGGGGCAGTCTCACACTGATCATACACACACACTTGCTAACAAAGCACATGGTGTTGCACCTTGCACCACAGACTCTATACTTTGAGGTTTATTTAGTAGAATCTTCATTTACCACATACTTTAACTAAAGACAGCCTTCCCCTGTAAAATGTATTTACTTTCTTCATTGCTTTAAAAACATAAATCACTGAAGAAAATAATTGTTCCCTTGTCAGAAGGGGAAGAGCTGACAAAATGCTTCTGATAAATGCAATTACCATATTAATCACATTTACCATAATGATATTATCTCACTGTCTATTTTACAAAAAAAGGCTAAGCAAGAAACAGAGACACTTATTTTGGCAACATTAGTGCTTATCTTTGTGTTGTTACAGTCTTGGAAGTCTGCACACTGGCAACAGGCTCCTTTGACTAGCCAGGAGTGCTATGAAAATTAACACAAAAGAATATAATTGAACTTCGAAAGCAATCTGAACAAACTTGGATATAACAACTGGAAAAACCATTGGAAAGCAGGTTCAGCAATCAGATATTTCCCCTACAGTAGTGAGTAGGGTTAAATTAAACCCCTTATTGAACCTATTTTCAAGGAATAAAAGTTAAGTTGTAATCGCCATCTCTATTATGGCAAAATATGAGGTCTTGCTCTTCAAAGTAGAGTGAAATAGAAGATCACAGAATCACACAGAATGATTCTGTGTGATTGGTTGGAAGGGACCTCTAGAGATCTAGCACAGAGATGGAACTGCCTGTATTTCAACTACCCTTCATCCTGTCACCAGTCACCACAGAGAAGAGCCTGGCCCCATGCTCCCTACAATCACCCCTCAAGTACTTGAACATGTTAATCAAATCTCCTCTCAGCTTTCTCTTCTCCAGACTAAACAGGTCCAGCTCACTTAGTCTTTCCTCATAAGATAGATGCTCCTGTCCCTTAACCATCTTTGCGGCTCTATACTGGACCCTCTCTGGAAGCTCAATGTCCCTCTTGTACTGGAGAGCCCAGAACTGCACACAGTACTCCAGGTGCAGCCTCACCAGAGCTGAGGAGAGGGGCAGGATCACCTCCCTCAAGCAGACCAGGATCTCATTGGCCATCTTGGCCATGAGGGCACATCGCTGACTCATGGTTAACCTGTTATCTATCAACCAGGACTCCCAAATCCTTCTCCGTGGAGATGCTTTCTAGCAGGTCAACTCCTAGTCTGTCCTGGTGTCTGGGGTTACTCCTCCCCAGGTGCAGGACCCTGCACTTGTCCTTGTTGAACCTCATGAGGTTCCTCTCTGCACAACTCTCCATCCTGTTTAGGTCTCTCTGAATGGCAGCACAGGGTTGGTACTAGAAAATAACAACTTATTTTAACTGAAAAAGATTCACTCGACCTAACCTCTGTGTGTGGCTTTATAACATGCAAGCAAACACTAGAGTTCTGAGTATTTATTTCAACTGTTGCAGCAACTCTGCTACTATAGCTGAATTACATCTTGCATGATTAAAAAAGTTAAAGAAAACACTAGCAAGACTCAATGCAAGCTCAAAATAAATATCACAACCACTTTAGGTGCTCATGGGAAAAACAGTCCACTTTGCTTTAAATTTTTCAGACTATATGACTACTGTAAGGCCACTGTGCCTGCCTTTCTCTTGACCACAACTTTTTTTTGATGTGCTTATTGTGCGCATCATCCTGACATAGCTTTATACATATCCATAAAGGACTATGAAACCTGTAGCTATAGCTGCTGTTGAGCCAACCTAAATTGCTTTCTGTTTTTCTTTCAGTATTGAGTTAATGCTCTGGGAATGTAAGTATATCCATGCCTTAAATCTTTAATGGCTATAGGACCTTTTTGACTGTGGTATTTAGAAATACAATAATAAAATTACCTCAACAAAATGGATGTGCTTCAGGTGAATGTATGCTTGTCCTCTTATTACGTTCAATTCCTGGCAGCTCTAGCGATGCTGATCTGCTTTCTTCTCCACCATTTGAAGTGTGATGTTTGACTGGTATTTTAATCACAGATTTGAAAGCAAAAAAAGGCTGTTTAAGAACCTGCATACAGTTCTTCCATGAGAATCGATATATATATATGAAATATATATATATCGATCTCACTTGCAAAGGTCTTTGCACGGTAAGGCAGCTTCATGCTCTATTGCAAGTGAATTAAAGCACTTTATTCCCTCTGTACACATTGTGGTGATCCAAACTTGCACATAGTCTCCCTACAGAAAACGTTTTTACATACTGTCTGATCCATCTAAGGCCACAAAAGCAATCCAAAGATGTCAATGGGAATTAAATTTGGCCTTCATCCACTTAAGAATCCAAAAATTTAGTAAGGAGGATATAAACAGCTCTTCTTGTATACCACTAAGGAATGGCAAAATCGTAGTCAATCTGTATCCTAAAGCTAAACACACTATAATCTAAAAAAGTTATTTTCTTCCACCTGCTACTAAGGAACAGAAAAAGGGAGGAAAGTAGGAAGGAAGTCAGGGTAGACATGGATTCAATATCAGTGAGAAAATAGTTGGATCCCATTGTCATGGGCACATTATAAAAGCTGGAATAAATGATGGACATGTACTTCTCCTATTGACCATTTCTCCGTAATTGTACAGAGAAGCATATCCTTATCCAAGGTTAAAACTGTCCCACTCTACTGAAGTCTACAAAAGACAATATAATTTAATTGCTGTTGGATAGGATTCAGTTCTTGGCTAAACTGTGACAAAAATAAAGTACTTTCTGCCTGTGAATACATGTTCATGAATTCAGGTACCACAGAACACTGAGAACATGATTTAAATTGTTCTTTCTGTCAGGGAGAAACCAGCTACTCCCAAGTCAATTGTAACCACTGATCATCTGCTGACAAGATATGCCAATGATGATACTGATTAATTAAGAAAAATGAATGGTTCCTCTGTTCAATAAGGAAGTCCAATTGCTCTTGCATTAGTAAAATGTCTCTATTTTACTTGCTGACAATCAGCATTTCATTAACATCAAGAAAAATCAATTAAGATGGATGAAAAACCCACTACCCAATTTTAAGTTAGGAGGGATTTATTTCTAATCCCCTCAAGTAAGAGTATTGGAAGCCTACGGGTTTTCCCTCTGGGGAGCTGCAATTAATAAGTTTCTTGTTATTAAAAAGACGTAGAACACTGAGAAAACAGTCTTCCCTACTTTCTTTCTGGATATAGCCTAGCTCCAGCCGTTTCTTTTAGTCTAGGTCTTTGAAAGGGTTTTGTTATAGTATCTAAAGCATCTAAAACATATGTTCTGTGAATGCAATATAGCTGCAAAGATGGGAAGATTTGTTTGATATTCCAGACTCTTTTCCGTATTTTTCTTCTATGATAATACATGACCTAATTACATGAATATGTAGCAAAAATGAAGCATCCTTAACCTAGAAATAGTAAGGAGCATGTGCTCACTTGGTCAGCTCTGTTAAAAGCCACTCCTCTTTTTGACATGAAATTTCCTTTGCAATCAAACTACATCTCTCATTATATATTACTTTCATTTTCTTCCTTTGTCTTGCTTTTCTTTGATCAACCTGATCATTTCTTGAAATATTGCCTGCTACCGCTACCAGAATTACAACTCTGTGGCTATTTTCATTAACAACTCACTTTAAGTCTCTTAAAACTTCTAATTTAAATTTTGCTAGATTATAGAATACATCTTCTGAGCAAATTACTGTTTGCATTTGTATGCTCACACCTTATATTTTAGATCTTTATGGTAGCTCAAGACTGCCCAATTGTCTCATCTTTTTCAGATAATGAACTGTCATTCTCCTGTTTAAAACACAAAACTCAAACCCACCTTCATTTAGAAAGCATTAATTGTGAAAATGGTGTTATGTAGCAGATATTTCCCTATAGGCTAAAGTTGATCCTGTTATTGAACTCTAAAAAACAATTAATATATAATTGTGTGAGCTATTTTCCAAAAATGTTAGTTTGCTAATCATCAGCAAGCCAGACTAGAATGTTTAATTGCCACCGGGATAAATTCTGGTTTCAATTACTGTTACATAATTCCACAATAAATCCAGTTAGCCCCATGGGGCCAAAAGGATAGCTGAATTCATAATAGCCATGCTTCAAACAGTTCTTGAGATCTATTGCATCTGAAATCTCAATAAAATAACATATCATCATGAATAAATAGCCCTTCTGCTGTAGTGCCAGCATCCAGAACTCCAAAGAAAGACTGGTGTAAAACTCCTAAGGTTAAGTTTTAATAGAAAAGCCACAAATCTATAAGCAGATCCATATGCAGCCATAACCATGTGTTTTAAAGATAACTCCAGTGCCTACATTAAAATCTGTACTACCAAATCCAGCAAAACAGTATCATGGGTTGGGAGAGGAATATAGACAGGGTAAATCATTGTCCAATATGAAAAAGGGCATCAGAATATAATCCACAGAGTTACTCAGGAACTGCTCAGGATTATATGCACCTCATTTGGGCACTTGGCAGATGTCACACATAGAAAATTTATGCATTGAGGATTGCATTTGATGTTGTTTGCTGACACAGAGTAACACAGCTTTCAGCCATCAATGGCAGAACCTATTCTTAGTGGTTGATCAGGAAAGTGGCAAGAGACTTAAGACATAAATGCATTAAATGGACAAGACTTGTCACTTACATGAAAACATCTTTGTACCTGTAGCTGACTTTGTTTACTTATGTCAAGACATTTCCAAAATTAGATCCACAGACTCAAAGGGCTCAAAAAGACTAACAAAAAAAAAACAAAAAAAAAACACCTCTGAGTAGGTAGTACACACAGAATTGGAATTTACCACCTGAAATGGAGAAAATTTCCCTTTAAGTCTGGTGACTGTATTAACCAACATTTTCAAAATTTAGTTTATACTTGACTTAATCTTTCATGGTCTCTTAGGCTGGAGGAGATGGAGACACTGAATTTCTTTCTCATGTCTCCTTTTAATTTATTAATATGAAAGGTCAAATGGACTGTACATTTCAATCTAAAAGTGATTATATTCATGATTAAATTCAGTTTATTTAGAAGGGAGACAGGAATTGTCTGCCAGCAGATTTGTTTTCAAGAGCTACCAGGTCTAGTCTTGAGCTGATAATAAAGGAACCATCAGTTCTGAGACAAGTCTGACCACTGGGGAACAACTGAAAGATTATTTTCTTGACTAGCAATGTTTGTCTCAAATGACTTTCTTATATGATACACTTATAAGGTTGTGCAATCTCTCCTGAGAACACTACAAAATTCCCAGATTTTCTGGGACGTAATTAGGTACCTGTCTCTACAGTGGTAAAAACACCCCACACCAAGCCCAAACTCTTCATTGAGCAGCAGCATTTAGAGTATTAGTCTTTGGAATACAGCAACTCTGACATTCATAGTATTCTGTTGCTGTTGTCATTATAACACTTCACAATTGCTACATCAGCATCTTCATTAGAACTGCAAATACATGTCACCTAAGGACCAATATTCAGATGAACAGAGTAAGGTGCAATTGTACTTATTGTCAGAACAATTACTGTTATTATAGACACAACAGCATATTCTCAGAATGATTCACTGCAAGTGACTTCTACACAAATCATTGGTGCTATACTTCCCATTGCCTTGTGTAGTGCATGATGACATGACTTCACATTGCTTTTATGACCTGTGCTCTGCTTCTGCTATGTCTTGCAACAAAAATAAAGCCACTTAGAAAGAAATACGTAACAGAATTTTGTGCAACAGCAATGATGTAGCAAAATGCATGTGAATGCATAATTGTGACCTTTTAGTTTGGTTATCAGTGAAAGAGACAGTAGTATTTAATGCTTTCATATTTGGCAAATTTCATTGCTAATGATAAATGTTTTCCAGAGGCTTTCTTTAAATTAGGGTCAATGACTAATGGAAAAAGATTTTGTTTGTATAATAAATCATTGATTGTTTCATAAATCAAAAGGATTTTCCACCCTTCTGGGTAGAATGCTATACTGACTCAGCAATTATTCCATGACCATGAGGAGAGAAAAAAAAGAAAAAAAAAAAGACTCAAATGTGTTTTTAGAATGCACAAAGCTAAAACTGCACTATGATAACCATCCTGAGATCCAAGTACTCATAGGTCCTCAGTTTTGTGAATTCATTCAGTGTGTTAGGTAACTCCTGACTTTTAATCTGTTGGTTGCCTGTAAAATGACCTTAAAGAGGTCATTTGGCTTCTCCGATTTCATATCCTCCATCTATAGTGTTCTTCTAGAATAATATCTCCACCTATATTCAAATTTTAACAGATAAAAAGATGCTTTTTTCTTTCCTTTTTTCTTGCCTGATAGTTGTATTTCATTGCATTTAGTTGTACAAGTTCCACTCTAGTAGATACTTAAGCAGATGCACAATATGCTAACTGTTCACAAAACATGGATAATTAAAGAAAGCCTAGATAACACTGCTACTTGTAAAGTTTGAATTTTGTCTTTTTCCTTGTTCCACCCACTCCCTTCTGCTTATCTTTCTCTTAAATACTTTTTGTGATTTTGCTTTGCAAATCTTTCCTCTCTCCATTTTCTTTTTCCTTCATTCACCCCGCCTTTTCTTTTCTTTTCTTTTTTTTTTCTCTTTTCTTTTCCTTTCCCTTTAGAAAATTTCATTCAATAGATTCTCAAGATGTCACTGGCAAAATTCCTAATTATTTCAGGATGCCTCTTTCTGCACTGCAGGCTCACCGTATTTTTCCTTTACTATCAGGTAGTCACATATTCTGCATTTCTTGTCCTGCTTTGCTCAGGTCTCTCACCTTTACACTATTGCTATCCCTACCTCTGTAAGGGTTGAAGGTAGATTGTATCAGCCAGCAGGTGCACAACACAAAGATCAAGGGCTCTGATAGAGTTTGAGGTTATCTTTCTAAGCTACTTCCAAGTCAATGTCATTCTCTTCTCATAGCTAACACTGTACGCCAAGAGATGTCAGAACTGTCATTCCAATGCAGTTGAATCTTGGATAACAACTGTTTTGTTTTTTTTTTTTTCTAAAAAAAAACAAAGATGAGACACAACTATATACCATAGCTACATACGCACAGAAATACATAGTCATTTTCTAACTGAAAATAAAGGTACTATTCTTAGAAGTCTAATCTAATCACATGCTCATGCACAAATATACAAATATCCTTCCCTAACACAGAAAAGGAGAAGCTGTGCACTAAGTACTAACTTTTGTTCCCTTTCATTTGTTTCTCAGCTTCACAATGTCTTAGATTACATGTTGTTCCCTAAAATGACAGTCTCCAGTTCTTTTATATTGGGGGAAGAGATAAATGACAATTTCCTATTTTTCTGAGAAATAGGTCTTAGTCTGCATGATCGCTGGAGAAGCAAGGAGGTCAATGCAGGGTTTCATATACAGCCTTTGGGGAGTTTTATCCATCTGTACTTTTCCTGGGCTGGTTTGCAGTAGATTTAAGACATTTTAACCACTCCTAGAGATCTGCACTACTTAGCAGCATATTCTGTAGTGTAAAACTAGAGTGTGAGGAGAGCATGCATGAGGAAATAGAAAACCTGGAGAGCTTGGGGCATTAACGTTGTGGAAAGCTGCCATCTGGAAGTGGCACTAGACATAGTCCATGCCAAGGGGCTGCACCAAAAGGTCCCAAGCCCTCTCTGAGCCTGCTCCTAGCA
>NW_010587473.1:224316-249247 GCF_000705375.1 Tinamus guttatus
AAAGGATCTGAGATGAGATGCTGAACATGAAAATCCAGCACATTTTCTGCAGACAGAGTTCAAGCAGAACAATCTTTGCAGCTGGGGGTAAGAACATCCCTGAATCCAGACTGAAAAGAGGGGTTGTGTGTAAACTGGCATTCTCAAGAGGGGCAAAAGGAGAATGTTCTTCCCGCAACTCTTATTTGTTAATCTTCTGGGTAATCTGCAAGGCCCTTTCATGAAAATGAGCAGATATTATCTGTTTATCTATCTCTTAATAAGATCTGGGCAGTGAGCAGAGGAATAGGAGCAGCAGAGTTAGGGAGAATGTTAATTCCAGTGGCAAATATTATTGATATTGAACATATGCATTTCAGACTGTTCTTACACATTTAATTATTTGAACTTGATATGTTTTTCTTATTACTTATACTTTGTTTTACTCACTGGAAAAGTGCTGAAATAAGTCAGAGAAAATAAAATCAGCCAAGTGGATGTTTATTTAAAGCTTATGAGTAGAGATACAGAATGTACTCACCTGTCCTTTACCAAAATGGATAATAATGATAGGAAAACAATTATATTTCATTCAGTTCACTAAGAAAACAATTCCCAAAGGGTGTCTGTGAGTAGGATTTTGCAAGAGAGATATTAATAAATAAAAAGAGTATAACATATGAATAGATGCTATATTTAATAATTCATGTTGCCTTTACTAAAAAGAAAGGGGTCTTGTTTTTATTGTCTGCACAATATATGAATCCAGGAGATAATTTCTCAGCCTGGGAAAAGATCTTCCACTCTCCTCCCTACAGGCTTCATTCTGTCCTCTTTCATGGAGATGTAGAGTCATAAACAGTTCTGCTCAAGTCAATCTACTTCATGATATCTGTGACCATGACCGAAGATTCAAGCTGGATGCTCTGTTTAATATTAAACACCCTCAGGGCAGTTAGAATTACTTATTATAAGAAATAGACTCACCTCCCAGAGGAGTATTGTGGGACTGGGAACCTGGGCTTTCAACAGCTCTCTTTCCAAGTGTGGTAGCTAGTTTGATTTTATAATCTGCAAGGAGCATGGCAGGAAGCTGCCCAGAACACTTTATGCCTCCTAGGAGAGTCTCTCCCGCATTTTAGTTATGCTCCCTCCCCCAGAATATGACCAGCCTATAACCTACATGATGCCATCTGGCTCCTGTGAAAGAGAGGGAGAAAAAATTCTACTGATGAGAAATTCAAATAAGTAAATACACATATTTCAAATAGCATAAGAGGATGTGGTGCACAAACTGCCACACTTTAATTCCTCCCCTCCTTTCCCAGCATCATCCACCCTGGCATAAACATTTCTGAAGGAAAGACAGTGACAGCTATAGAAAAAAGCCATGAATTCTACCAAAATGCATCTAGTTCACACCAAGCACTTCATCTGAACTGAAAGTCATTCCTAATTGTTCCTTACTGCACAGAGCCATCAGAAGCCTTCAAGACCAACCGCTCTATCAGGACTCCACCGCTTCCTACTCACCCAGGTAGAACAAGTGGTTGCAGACAGGAAGTTGCTTAGCAAAAGCATCAGTCTAGTAGCAAAGTTAGGACAGAGGTATTTTATTAGTTCTTGCAGTGCAATAATTTCACTGTAAAAATAAAGAGGACTTCCTTAAAGTCACAAAGAAAATGAATTCAAAGCTTTGCATGAGTCTGTTGTTATAAAAGGATTAAATCTGAACACTGCCTGGAAAAGGTGCTTTTGCCATATTCCTGAGCTGTGTGAAACTATTTTTTTTTTCCTCTCTTTTTCTCCTCCTTTTTCCTTTCTCTCCCCTCTCTCACAGAGAAAGTACCAATGGGAAATGCAAACACATGAGAATAGTTTGGTATGAAGCTGTCTAGAAAATGGGATAAAAAGAACTGAAATCCTTCATGATAAATTCACATGGAAATCAACAACAGACACAGACAGAAAACCTCAATCAAAATGGGCAATGCACTCTAAAAGATTATGCTAATGCTAATAATAAAGATTAAATTCTTATTGTTTTATGCATTTTACTGTTCTGACTACAGATCTGAAGCACAGAACTCTGTCTCCTATAGCCTTGTTTTGCTTTTGTTGCCATTACATTAAATATAATTAAGCAATTTTTTAAAGTATTTGTCAGAAAACATATACAACAGATAGAATATTTCTGAAGGATCAAACCAGCTCTTTAACAAAATATTCAAGCTCTATAGGGAATCTGATAAATTTATTTTAAAAAATGATACTAGAAGTTCACTGTTTTTTCCCTAGTATTTTTACAACTTTGTTTTCCAGTCATGGTCACTTAAGTGCTTGATTTAATGACATGCCACAAGTTTCTGGTAGTTGAATTCAATAATTCACAAGTACCCAGAGGCTATCATTTGCTTGCTTTAACCATTCCATGAATTATTTATGAATAACAAATACATTTAAGAGGAGAAAAAGTATCTAATGTATTTATTGATTCCTCTACCTTTAAGCACTGCGATATTCAAGCATTCTTAAATAGATCATAGTTTTAAAAAGTTTGATAGATTAAGTAAAGATATGACAAATAACTCAGTTATCTCTACCTGCAAATGATCGCTACACGTTACTAAATAAAAGGCACAAAACAATGCAATTGTTCTTTAATGTTACTGAAGTGCCTCAGGCAAACTCTTGAAAGTTCAATGTACAAATAGCAGACTGAACGCAATCTATTCACTTAAAAGTAAGAGCTAATCAAACAGCAATGTCACCATTAATGGCACTTTGATAGCCTGTTGCACAAGGCTGATGAAGCCTCCCATAGACATGAGCAACACGTGGCAAGCCAATCGGGATATGGAATAACTATAAATAACTAGCATAACTGTGACTATAGCTTTTGCTCTTGTTTTTATATCAAGTTTTATATCAAGAGTTTTATATAAAAGTAGATGAATGTGAATCTAGACCACATGACAAAACAAACAAACAAAACACACCATAACACACACACACACACACACGGGTAGAGAGTGAAAACAGGAGCTCCCTGCTAGCTGTGATGCCAAGCAATTACATCTGCCACACGCCTCAGCCTGGATCCAGACACAAAAAGTCACAGCAATAATAAAATGACTTGTTTAGGGAAGGCTCTATTTTCAGTCAATTGAATGCTTACAGAGAGTGCCAGAATGACAATAACTGAAATGACTTATTTTTCTCCCAAAACAGATGTATGACAGCTCTCTCAGTGCAAGCTTACTCCCACTACCATCCCAAGGCCTTTCAGATGGTGATGAGAAAGCTCAGCTCAGGCACACTTTTGGAGCCTGAAATGGGACCAAGTTATGTGAAAAAGAGGAGATATTTCTACCACCATGTAAAACTATGGCTAGCGCTGGAGAACCTTGAGTGTCTTTTCTCTTAATATATAAAGCCTAGCTTGTAAGACAATTTGAGAAAGCTTATGATAAGCATCCAAGCCTTGAAAGTTTATTTAAGACCACTCAATCTAATCTGATACAGCAGTATGGCAGCTTTCATATTGCTCACACCATTTAAAGTCAGCTTTTGGGCAGCAAGAAATAACAGAAGTCTAGCTGCAAGCCTTCTTTGGAAAGGATAGGTACAAGAATTTAAGAATTGGGCATAATTTAATATTATATATTCTTTAGAAAGAGCAGTTCAACCGTGAGGTGAAATGGGATCTTTCTCATGTTGGATTAGTTTGCAGTGTCAGATGCCACGTTATTGCAACCCCTAAGCATGAGGGAATGAGCCATTCTGACACCACCATTACCAATGAAGTGCTGCTATGTGGGCTCCCACTGTCAGAGAATGAGAACTTTGGAAAACTTCTTTCCACACAAAGAATTTGTATGAACAATTTTTGCTTTGTGCTATGTCTGATGCATCTTTAAAACAGACATGTTCTGATAAAACACATCAGATCTCTGTCGTGGTGAATATGACTCTAACACAAATAAGTAGCATTTATGTCTGCATTAATAGCAGCAGTGAATATTGTTCTCCTAGTTGGCAGGTATGCTGTTATTAATGATTAATATCTAGGAAAGAAAAAGCTCACTTTCAGGTTTTCAGACTGTATTTAACTCCTCTTCGCAATTCTCACATCACGTTTGCTAGGAGGAAAAGAAAAAAATAAAAACTATGCATGTTATTCCAGAATGCTTAACCTATAATTATGTTCCTGCTTCAATGGCATCTCCTCTAAGGAGAGCTTACTGAGATGTTAAATGAATCTCTCTCTTATTTAAATTCAACTCTTATGTCTCTATGACTAACTCCAATTCACAGAATTTATTCCCAGCCATCTCATGCAGCCATCCCATGTTTCCTTCCTTTCCCTTAAGGAAAAACAGGAGAAACAAATACACAACTACTGGACATCCATTTTGAGGAAGCATAGGAGTTCTGTTTTGTTGGTCTTTTTTTAAAAAAAAAAAATGCAATGATATTTTCACTTGCAATGTGAAGAATCTTTTGTTAGCAAATACTTGCCAAATTCAGGAGAAATTGGAACAGTATTTAATTACAGAAGAGCAGAATTAAGAACTAACAGCAATAAGGGAGCTGGCACATCCTGGCCATTTCACATCTTTCTCCTTAGAGACCAAATAAACCAGGAACCAGGCTTTAACCCTGTGAATATAAAAAGTCTAGTCATAAGACCAGAACAGATGTAACAAACACCAGTTTATTAATGGTTTGGATCTCAAGGCATATATCACATACTCATGTTACAATGTTCTTACTACAGTATGTTTCATTTCCACCTCTACTAGTATTCCTCATTTCTGCATCACATCCACCTCTTCACTGTCCAACATACTAGGTTCAAAGAAGAGCTGTAACATCACGAAAACACCTAGGAAAATCTAATATTCTCAATTATTTAGACTTAATACCCTGGGGGAGCTCTGAAGGTTCACAAATAATCTCCATAAATACAGCAGCTGAGCCTTTGTACTCACAAAAACATCCAGTTTAAATTAGGTTCTTGTCATTCTTATTCCTCTGGCTCCTTGTTTTCAGCATTAGCCATTGTCAATTGTTTAAGGTGATATGTAAGAAACAGAATTAACAGAGTGTTCCTGTCACTTACTGCTTTTAGCAATAAGCAGCTAAAAAACATCTTTAGAGGTAGCATCTCACCTCCAAAGCTAGTCACTACCATTGCATCTATTTCTTTAACTCCCTTTTTAACCTAATTTTTATTTTGATCTCCAATCAAACAGTGCATAATAAAGAAAGAAACAAAAAAGAAAAAAGAAAAACAAAAGAAGAAAATATATATCTACTGTCAACTAAAAAGACATTTGAAGGACTCTTCTAGAACATGCTCCATCCTCTCAGCTTTTAATTCAAAAGACTGGAACTCCTCACTGAATAGAAGTGTATATTTGGGGTTTATAAACATAACATTATTTCTGTTTCACAAAATACACAGAAATGCATGCTCTAAATATTTTCATGACAAGCCAACGCTAAACAAGTGCCATCCTTGCTTGCCATTGACTCACAGCAATGCTGTGCTTCTCTAGAAGTTGCAAATTATGCTGTAGAAAGAATATGTTGAAAGACAGAATCAGAAGAGCTCAGATCAGGCTTCAGTTTTATCCTTCTGGAAAATAAACACATGCTCTTTTACTAAAATATTGCAGACGCTTTTGTTTCTGAGCATATCCTTAGCACATTGGATTAATGAATTGATAAGAATAAGCACTGGGAAAAGAAAAAACAAATAAGAGTAATAAAAAGAACTAATTTAAAGGAGTATCAATAAAAGGTTAGTTTTGAGACACTCTCTACAACACACCACAAAACAGTACATAGCATGTGGTCAGATCATGTTCTCAGCTATTTAACGATGATAGACATAGTGAGGCTGGAAAATGGTCATGATCATTAATCTGGGAAAAGGAGCACATAATGAGCACACTGCCATCATGTGCTATTTGATTTGTTTTTAACATGCTACATAGCAGTGAAGCACTGCTGGATTTGGCATCACTAACCTGACCTAGAAAATATGCTAGTGATTTCTTGGAAAAATAATGAAAGCATCTCCAATTGCTTTATTTCCCTCAGCCAAAACCTTGATAGCTAATAGCTATTGAGTCAGTCTTCCAACAGCATTGCTAATTTTTTTTTGCTGCTAAATACAGATAACTATTCTCTAGCACATCTACTGCTCAATAAACAGTTATTTGGACTATGACAAAAGAATTCTTACTTTCCTTAATTTCCAAACCATTTTAACATCTGCTTTAACTCAGAAGGGAATCCAGAGAGGGCTGAGCTTTGCAGACACTGCAGAGCAAAACCTTTAACAGGGCAGAGAGGGAGACATCTACCACGAGGGGAGGAGACAGGCAAATGGCACACACCTGGATGCCAGCCTGCTCATATGAACAAGAGGCAAAGAAAAGGAGTAAGAGATTAGGCAAGGAAAAAAAAATCCAAATCTTGAGATATGCTAGTTGAATTTTTGTTCGTCATCTTTCCAATTATACCACAGCATCTGAATGCTGATGTTGGGCCAGTGGGCACCTCATACATCTACTGCTCCCACACGCTAAGGTTCTTCTATAGTCCAAATATTCGCAATGACAAAATACCATAAAAAGTGATATCAATTACTACTTGTGATATCAATTATCTCCACTTTAAGGTTACTATTCACTTGGATTGAATCAAGAAGCCCTACTGTAGATGAGAATTAATCTTTTCATATTGTCATTGAGCTGTTAATACTTTATCACTTCAAAGATTAAAAGTATTGTATAAGCAACAGAGCTACTGATGTTATTCCATAAAATATGTGCTAGGGGTAGTTCAGCTTTGGGATTGTTGTTTTTCTGTTCCTAATTTAAAAGCCGTCCCTTAGCTAGGAAATATATCCTTGATGATATAAACACATTACCCTTAGAAGGCAATCCATATCACAGGGAGGTGAAGTCAATGATTTCAGTGTTTTATGTACCACAAAGCCAATTAGTGGAAATGCAAACCCTTGAACCCTCTGAAGGTTATTTTGGGGAGTTTAGAAGCACTCATTCCTCCTTGTCATCAGGAATTACTTTTGGCTTAGTCTCATCCAGCTTTGAAAATTTTAGAGAGCATTTGTGGGCTCTGGATTCACTCTATTTCTCAAATAAAATAAGAATGTTCTTTAACATACTGTGAAAAGGCAGGAGAAGAAACACCGTAGAAAACAATAAGAGTGTACTACAGTGCTATAAAACCTTAAAACAGGTGGTACAAAACACAGACATTACATTCTTCTGATGCTAATGAAAAACTTTTGAAAGCAAAGCATGGAGAGATCATTAAGAACCAGGGCCATTCAGCTACACTTTTGACTTTAGTCTCATGAAACCCTATGGAGACTGCCAAGCACCAACAGAATGTTGCAAAAGCATCTGCCTGCCTTAAAATCCCCTTGCCTGACCTCTTGTTTTCTACAAAAGAGGAAATTTTTCCCCATGCCTTTTACACAGCAACGAAAGTCTAGAAATAGGAAAAACCAACAAAACACTAAGACAGCTCTCTTCCTTCTCAGAAGGACAAAGTGAGACCAGAAAGTGAGAGTCAAAACATGTGCTGATATATGGGAGTCAACTGGGAAATCAAAGTATACCTCCCTCTATCAGCAGAGCTTAGATGTGCATCTGTTTTGTAATAAAGCCAGTGTTCTTACACTAATTTTAAAAGTGAACTGTATCAGAGACTTTAAAGACAAAAATATCACCCATTGTGGTTGAAAGCCTTTGCCCATGAAATCCAAATAAGCAAGGGGAACATGAAAGAAAACTACTCTCCAACCATTTCTGGCCCATAACAGCCTCTCCTCTGATCACTGAAGCAGCAGCTCTGCAGTAAACTGGCAGCAGTCAAGACCCTGATGCAGCAGGCTTCCTGCAACAGCCACGTATACACATATAGATATGTTCTATCCCTAACTGCTTTTAATATATACTTACAAGAGGCAAAAGCTAGGACAAAAGACACACAAAGACAGGAGGCTGTGTAGCAGCAGGGTAACAGATGATAGTGACAGGGCTCCCTTTTTCTTCCTATATACATATGACACCATATAATACAAAACATATATTTAGTACTTTTTAAAGGTTGCTTTTCACTTATTTCCTTTCCTATGGGCCAAACTGGTGACATAATGAAGTTTCACAAAACTGGGTGGCCTCACCATGTTGGGCTCCAAATTAGGTGTCAAGATACCTGCTGCACTTTGGGCAGACCCAGATTTTTATGGGTATCTATTTAAGCTAATGCAGTTTTACTTAGATTTTAAGGCAGAATATGGCTCCACCCTATTCACTGTTATATATTAAACAGCTTTACTCTTTTCCCCTTGATGTCCAAGCTACCCCCTCTTAGCCAAATTTCCTTTTGCAGGGGTCACAAGTCTAAGTGCTACCCTAGCACCCCTGTAGGACACACACAGCTTGTGGGCAATCTGCACAGCAGTATTCTCTGCTTGTTTTCTGTGATTCACACTTGCTTTTATATTTCAGAGCTGAACAGCTCAGAGCAGTAATTCAGGATATACAAGTGTGATAAAACAACTACATATGTAAAACAAATCAGAAGAGTCAAAATTGGAAATGCAAAAACATCTTCTCTTCATCTCTCTGCATCCCCCTACTTTTCTTTTCTATAAGTGTTTCATGACAGCAATAAACATTCTCTCATTTTGGAAAATATCAACTCTGTGGTGGAACTGGAGCCTGTGGTATTGCTTCCAGCACCCTTTATTTTAGGCTTTCGTAGAGGCACCTTTGCTTTACCTTGCCAAGCAGAACAGGGACATTAATGAAGCACCTCCAAGAGACTCTGCACACCCCAAAAAACCCAGGACACCTGGCAAGGACAGCTCAGCTCTTACACAGACTGGTAAAGTCAGTAGCTAAGACGTCATCTCCATCTTCCTCTTCCCACTGCATTTTCCATGGTGGGTTGCAGAATGGTCCTTAAGGGATTGTATCACAGAGCGGCTACTAAGGCTGGCAGTTGTTGGGCAGTGACTATTGAATGCCCACTACCAGGCACAGCCAGGCTGACTTATTGCATAAAGAATAGAATAATGAAACTTACCTCCTATGTGTTCACACACATAGGGAAAGTGAGGGTCTTTTTGTTCTGCTTGTAGATAGCACAGTACACTGGGGACTGGGTCAATTTTTATTTCTTAGTAAGCTTTCAAATAGGGCTTCAAATCACATGCTTATTTTCCAGTGTGCTCTAAAGGAAAAGGAAAATGAGTAATGGGACATTTTTACATTTCATTTAAAGTTTCAATCTTACAGTCTGAGAGAAAAAAAAAGCTGGTAGTTTAACAACGCAAACTGCAACAAATAAGTATTTCCTCTTAACAACAGAAAATTTTCTTTAATTTCATTAAAGTGTCTCAGAAGTCCTGCAAATATTTCTCTTGCACCAGAGAGGATGTTGCTTTTCCCATTTATTTTTTCCTGAAGCACGTGGTACCTGACTGCTACATCTTCTGCACATCTCTTTCCCACTCATTTCCCTCAGCTTCTGATAACGCTGCTACTTAAGAACACCAGGAGCCAATAAACCTTTTATTTAGCTGTAAGAATTTAGGGCCATAAAGGGGTAAGACTCAAAGGAGACAGATATAGATAGGCAGGTAGACAAACAGACCAACCAATCTAGCCAGAGGTGAACAAAATAAATAAACAATAAACCAAGGCCTTCAATCCCAAAAGCTTTTCTTCAGGCCTGAAGCAGCAGTCTTCTGGCAAAGAACAAGCCAAGAACTTTTGCCTGGAATAATGAACAGATCAAACCAGAGGAGCTAGCAAACCTCTGGACTTTACAGACCATGAGATATGAGAGAACATCCTGGAAGAACTAGCTAGCTTTGTTACCATATAAACAAATTCAAGACTGCTCCATGAAAGAGACACATATAATTTACAAAAGCCTCCTTCCTACCCAAAGAAAAGATAAAAAGCAGATTTTTCTCCTCCACATAGGAGAGGGTTTTTTTTTACTTCATTTGGTAGTTAGAATGTGTTTGCTAGAGTTTTACATTCTTACTTTTCCAAAGTCATGTACAACACCGGTGCGCACACACCAACAGCAGAAAGTACATTTAAGAAGAAAGAAAAAACAACTTACGTATCCATATGAGTACTATTCTCAGCCAGCAAAGACAGCAGCTACTGCATTTTGGTGGTAGCATTAAAAACCATGGCTTCTGTATGGATTGGCCATGCAAGGATATTACTATATAAATTCATACACTTGCTCATATAAAGCCCTGTTTGTTTTTTCTTTTTCTTCCCCTCAATTCCGACTATAGATAAGTTTAAGAAGCATTCAGAATGACTCCAAGCAAGATAACTCATTCTGCTTTGAAAATAAGTATGAACTCGGTGCAAGATTGCCAAGGCACTTAATGGGAAAGTTCGAAGGGAATAACTACTGTGTTACAAAACTGGTGTCCTCTACAAGTTTTATCTGGATCCAATGTCTAATAGAATAAGAATGAGGAAAGGGAAAAGAGATAGAGGACAGCAGTTGAGCCTTTCTTTAGCCTTATGGAAGGTTATTCAAATTTTCACTCCCCCTACCATGACCCCAAGAAGGGAATGCTGTTCCTGTGCATCATCATACTGGTGTCCCTGGCCTGTTGCAGACTGCTCAGGAGCTAGTCTATAATAGTGACAGCTAAATCCACAAAAGGACATACTCTTCAAGGCAGTAAAAGCTATTCCCTAACTGCAAATGAAGACAATAGTAAAAAAATTAAGTCTGTTTATTTCTTATATGCATCCATTTCACCTTCCATTCTGGTCCCTAGGCACAGTTATTAATTTCTTAAATTTCTTAGAGGAAATGGCCAGAAACTGAAGCATCAAAAGTCCTGCATGAACTTAAGGACAAATTTCTTAACAGTGAGGGTCACAGAGCACTGGAACAGGCTGCCCAGAGAGGTTGTGGAGTCTCCTTCTCTGGAGATCTTCCAAACCCGCTTGGACGCAGTCCTGTGCCACGTGCTCTAGGTGACCCTGCGTGTGCAGGGGGGTTGGACTAGATGACCTCTAGAGGTCCCTTCCAACCTTAAGCATTCTATGATTCTGTGAAATAACTAATTCTGCTTATCTTGAAACCATGTTTATTTAATATTTTTTTAATCTTCATTATGAAGCCTTATTCAGTCAGAGATGCACATGCAAAACAAACAAAAAAACAAGCAAAACAAATCGAAGCAGGTAAGCTACCTGCTTGAGACTTTTGCGCTTCATTTATCTTAAATTATTAGAAACTATGCTACTACATCCCTGGACTTTATACATCAGGTGTCCTTTCTTCATGCTTCATGTGGAAGGAGAGAGGAGAAAAAAACACACAGATGAACAATATTAAAACATTTCTTTGTAGAGGAAAGAAAGCATAATATATTGTGGTAAAAGTACTTTATCTGAATTCTGAATAACATTTGACAATTCTGAATGCATTGTATTATTCAAGTAAAAGAAAAAAAAAATCAAAGCTTCAAAGTGTAAATTGGAAACTAGCAACCTCAAAGTTGATAATTCCACCTTAGCGCAGGGCTGCACCGCAAGAACAAAGCTGACAGAGGAGGGAACGAAGAAAGGCCGTGGAAACACACCCATGATTCCGAGTCCATGTTTGTGCTATTTAACAGAAAGTAAAGACATTTTCTTCTCTCTTCATTGAAATATATATGAATACATATATTTAAAGATATCCACAATGTTGGCCTTCAGCTGCAGAAAAGACAGGGAGACAGAAAAAGCCACCCAAGCTTTCCGAAGTCAACCCTGCTACAGACTTGGTTGATGGCAGTCCCTTTCTAATAGCTACAATTGCAAGCACGCATCTGCTGTGGCTAATTTTCAGATTAGATCACTTTTCCGCATCTACTCAAATGGTATTAAAATAAGGGGATTTTAAAAAGCTTAGCATCAAATGTGTTGAGTAGAAGTCATGCTTTTGTTGGTATTCATCCCTTCTGCCACTGAATTTTAACTTGTGTCACCTGCTCCTTTGTTAAAGTTCACAAAAGAAAAGCAAAAGCAGGGCCCAGCCTAATGAATGTGAGCGACGGATTACCCAATGCACATGAGTGCACATGCTGGTATCAAGGCAGCAGCTGGGCAAAAAGTCTAGATCACATGTTTTCTTACCAAAACAATTTCAGGCTTTAATACAATTTTTAATATTTTGAAAGCTGAAGGGAGATCAGAGCCAAGAATAACTTCTATAACTTAAAAAAAGATTGCAGTGGAAAAATGATAAAATTATCATTGCTTCCTTGCCTAAGAAGGGCCAAGGGACTATGTACAGGGACAACTGCACTGCCATTTTTAATGCTTGGACAGTGACCTCTGTCCCCTCTCCACAGAGGGGCACACAGGATTGCTGCGTATGAAATGCTCCATTCCCAGGGCTCGCCTCAAACCACACAGGACACAACTCACCCCTGACTGGAGACAGCAGCAAAAGACACGAACCAACAAACGTGACTTCAGGGAATGCACTGTAAAGGCTATTTTTTTTAACAAGTTTATTGCTCCAAGCTCTTAAAATAGTCAGTGAGGATAGACTGGTCCATTAAGGGATTCAGAGCGCTGGGTTTGCTCATTTTCTTTGAGCCACTGCAACTCCTCTGTCATCAATTTCAGCAAGCAGGCAAACGCACAAGCTGATCCTTGGATTTTCTAGTACTTCTTACCGGGCACTACGTCCTAGCACTAGGCGAGTGCATCATCTATAGAAAAGGTGAGTGGGCATCTCTAGTCTTCTTCTCCCTGACTACTTTTTCCTCCTTATTCCCAGTCAAGCACTGCCACAATTTGCCTTGTGCTGGATCTGAACACTGCTGGATGCCCCATGAACTGATGTAGCCCAGCCAAAAAAATGGGATACTCTTCTGCTGGGTTAGAGAGCTGATCAGCTACGTGAGAAGTTGCAACATTCTGAGGACATTGGTAAGAAGGCCGTTAACATCTCATAGCTTGAAGCATAGGAGGCAGGAGGAAGAAGAGCTGGCAGTCAGGTCAGATCAGCTAGTGGAGAAACGTTTGCCACAGTGTCATTTCCATAGTGCACAGTGCGATTAGGCTTTCTAGGCTAGAAACAATTTAGCTTTACATGTTTATTTTACTGCAAGCCATGGACCTCCCTCAGAACAAACACTGCAGGGCTTAGAGCAAATACTCGTTTGTGTGTTGAAGCAGAATTGCAGAGTTATTACTTAGGAACAAGTGAGAGTATTGCTCAGTTATATAATCCCAGTTATAGCCTAGCCATTTTGCTGTACAAGGCTGTCATACTTCTTTTAGAGAAACAAAGCTGCAATTGCTGTTGTGCAAAACACAAGGCATTCTAAATTAGAAAGCACACTTTGTTCACATTTTTCCTATTGAACTGTGACAAAGCCAGTCAGATACAATTTAGGAGCAGCTCCCTAATGCACTCCTATTTCTGTTTGTTAACAAAACCAGGAAAACACAAGTGCATGCACACACAGCCATGACATGCACCACATCCCAATACCAAGACTGTGCTGCTTCTTGTTCTTTCAGGAAGAATTTAAAGTCAATAAAACCAGGACTAAAGAGGAAGGGGCAAACAGGTTTGGGGTGCTTATTTGGTAGAGAATGAGGATGGTAAAGGGGAAGTTAGGAAGTGGGATAATATAATACAAGATAATAGGAAGCACAACACAATCAGGGTTTCATCGAGTGCAGGGATTCTCCAATACCAGCCTGCAGAATACTGCCCCCATCATTCTGATAATACAGTTTCCTGATTCTTTCCCTCCAAATATAATACCACTATTGCATAAGCAACCACTTTTTTATTGATACAGGTTAGGAATTACTCTATTCCCTTCCTGACATTAGTAGCTTATATTCAAAGTGATTTCAAATATCCCCTTTAAAATCCTAAGGCCACAGGACTGGTGAACACCCATCTACTATTTCCGATCCTGCAAGCTGTATAAAGTACTTGAATTATCATGTTTTGCACTTCTCAAACTCTTCATTGACTTGGTTAAAAAAAAGACCACGGGGCAGAGAGGCTGGCAAAATGCTTCACTCATTAATAGTAATAATAAATTTGTGGCTCTGAACATAAACTCATTTGCTCAAAGTCTTACACCAAGTCAGTGGCCAAGTGGTTCGGAAGAGTTTGCCCCCAGACAGGCATGCTCTGCACTACAGCCCTTCATGTGGGGCCAAAGGAATTGATCCATGGCAGAAATGACCAAAGTACTTGCTATGTGCTCTCTGATTTCCCGGGTTTTAGAAAGGCAATCTCTTAAACTTCACCCTTCAATATAATAGTTATTTCTTCCATATTTAGAGTTGTGAGAAGCATTTTTACAATTTCAAAGACAAAAAAGACCGCTTCAGCCTAGACTGCCTGTATAAATGGATTCAAAACACAAAAAGGGGTTCTTTTGCACTAGGCATTTACTGAATCAAATTTATTCTTATTCCCATTCTTATGCAGGCACAACCATGGTACCAGAAACTGCCTAAGGATAGAGAACAAGGAGAATACAAAGCATCCTGTGGCTTTCTATTTCCCCTCTTGGCACCATTATAAACATGAATCACAGTTTTTTGGGTCTGAACTTTCTGCCAAAATACGAGGAGAATGTATAGTCTGAGACTTAATTGAAAAAAACAACTAGCAATATGAAAAAGAAGGGAATTATGGTTATGTCTTGCATACATTAGCTGCTAGCTTTATTTACACTATAAATTAAACAGAAGGAACAATTAGATGTTGAGCAACATAATGTTTCTTGAAAAAGAACTTGTATCCATAATTGGGGTATACTATTACCGTTATACTGCTTACTCCAGTACGGCTTATACTTTGCTCTACTACAAATGAGAACTAATTAAACTATTTATTAATAAAATTTAGAGTGCTTAAATCTGTGTTTCATTATAGGAAATAACTGGGAAAAAACACTGTTTATACAATAAAATAAGCATACAATATGCAATAGGACTTTTACACGCAACACATCTTTAGTAACTATCAGAGTAGCACTTAAAGATGTAATTTTGACTGCAGCCCAATGCAGACTGGATACAGCAGCTCTGCTGTGGAAGCTACATGAACCCAAGGGCCACTGTTGCATTGCAGGCTATACCTTTGTCAAGGCTGCACTGCTTTAAACCTTCCAGTAAGTCCAGTCCTCATCTCAGATGGCATAAGTCACTACTAGAGTAAGTGAGTAGGAAGACATGCAATTATTTTTCAGTCTTAGCACTTTAAAGTCAGAGCCGCAGCATGCGGTAAGGGAAGATCAGTCCCACTGCTTATGATCAAAGGATGTTTAATCTTTTCACCAGATGACTGCGCACTCTCTCTTCTCCCTCCCTCCAGCTAGCCTCATTCCCACACTCAAAAGAGAATCTTATCTGGAAATATTTATGTATTTACATGACCATACTGTGCATTCTTATATGGCTATCTTCACCAAATATTTGAATAAGGAGGAAAAAAAAAAGAAGAAGAAATTCAAACATGTCTTTTAGAAATACTCATAGCAAGATAAAATAAAAATAATTGAAAAAGATGAACAACAACATGAAGTCTACAGCAAATCCTATACCATATTAACTGATTGATCACCCATTTATCCACACGAATTAGGATAACCTGTGAGTATGTTTCTGTGTATCACGCTTAAATCATATTAGTTAAATAAACTAGTTCAGGTGGCTGAATTACTCCTGCATTAAAAAGCATGCTAAGATTGATATAGGTTTCCCATGCAATGAAAAATGAGCTACATTGACATTCACTGCCTTTTCAGTTTGCATTTCCTATAGTATTCTACAGTCTTCCTGGAGTTAGCAGTAAATCACTAGTCTCATTTAAATGCGGGCCAATTTATTATTAGCTCTAACAGACATCTTATTCATGTGTAAATGACAGGATAATAGAAAAGTTGTTTGACAGCTTGCTGAGAAAATTATAGCTTTCATCATCTTATATGATAAATCTTTCCTAAAATAAAGTGAACACCCATGCAAAAAACAGGAATTAGGGTTTTAGACAGAGAAAAGAATGTAACAATTATTCTACTTAACTGAGTCGGTTTCTGTGATCTAACCAGAGACAAATATATTTTGGTTCAGAAAAAAACAAATTCAGAAATCATTTACCAAGCTAACTACTAAAAGGGGGCAAAATACTTTGAGAATTTAGCAGAAAAGAAACAGTGACCTCATTTTCTTAAAACACATTATTTTATATGACAACAAACAATCTTATAATTTCTTTGTTGTCTACATGTTTCTGAAATCTCAGATGTGATTTTCTTGTCAGCTTGATTGGAAAAACCTATTGAGGTTAAGTGAAATTTTGTACTTTTTACAGTTCTCCTTAGATTCAAGGCTTGGAGTACTACTTTTTATTTTTTAAGTTATATAGATGTTTAAAAATATTTTTAATAAAGAGAATAGGGAAGCTCCAAGACTTCCCAGGGGATTTGAAAAATAAAGTGCTAATCAACATGAGAAGTGCAACCTTCTTTTTGTGGAAGGAACATTACTGGCAAGTTCTCTTTTCACATGTCAGTCTTGGCACAGAGAAAAGAAAATACAACTATTTTTACAGCTGCCAAAAACAAGTTTGGGATGAATTGTTTTGTTGACAGGAAAAAAAAAAAGTTTAGTTTGAGCTTAAGTAGATCATTACATTTCAAAACAAATGCTCATTTTGCATTTAAATAGAGTAAGTTATGAGAAATAGAATTTCCAAAGTAGAAACATTGCTGAAAATCAGCATCAGTTCAACCTGCTCAAATTTCCCTCCATTTTGCAAAGAAAGATGCAGAGAAGAAGGAAAAAAAAAAGTTTTACCCAGTTTTAGGAGCTAAACTCTTGACTTTTTTTCTAGTAACCAGCTTTCCTCCCTGCCCCAGCTTTATCTTGAAATGCTACTAGATGGGAAAATATGAAGTTTTCAAAATTTGACAAAATTTAAACTTTTGACTCATTAATGGCCATGCGGTATCATGCAGACAGCAAATACTGAATTTACAGAAGAATATCAGGCATGTTGTTTTACAACGACTACATTTTGGTTTAGAATATTTATTTCTCTTATCATTAATTAAGCAATAATTGTAGATTAAACCATATTATTTCATTAAAATTTCAACAAATTTTGACTTTTAATTCTGTTGATGACTGAATTCCTGCACTGGACACAGAATCTATGCAGAAGAGGACCTAGAGCATGAGAAAGGTCCTATAACGTCAGGCTTGTCACAGAAATAATCAAACCCCTCACAAAAAAAAAGTCACTATTGTTTTCTTCTTTAGAAACATGCAAATAGGAGGCATCTTCTGCTGTTAATGGTCTGATAAAGAATCTCAGCCATGTCACATAGGAAAAATGGATTTAGACCCACTCAGTCTAAATAAGATAGTTTCCATCCCTATGTTTTTGCCAGTTGGCTGATGGAATTAGATGAAAACACAGAGGTTATCTGAAACAATCTCCCTTGACATTTTGTTTCTGTTGCAGAATTTCAAAATTTCATTCCAGTTTAGAATTTTGAAGCTGAAGTTTCATGTTCTCACAGAACAGAAACTCTGAGATATGTTTGAGAAATATTATAAAACTTTATTAGTGTGTAACTTTATCTTCAACACTTATCTACTTCAAGAAAGAATTTTAAAGTGTCATTAATCAAGAGAGCAAATTGAAAAAGAATAAACTGCTGGGGCAATTCTGGCAAAGCATAAGGAATATTTCCCTCCTGACCCCCTCAATCAGTGGAATTTCCTGTCTTACTTGGGAATATGAACATATCTGTCATGTCTAGTTTTGTTTTGGGGGATTATTGGCATTGCTAAACAAGAATCTTGCCTATTTCAAACAGTGGTTATTTCTTCAACCTGTTAATTATTTCTGACTTGCAGATGGGTTATTATAGAGGCTAATTTCAGCATCTGCTAATGGTTCAAATTCATTGTTTTAATGAATCTTGTCTGGCAGGCCAACAGACTCACTAAAATGCTTCATTCATTTGTTTGTTTATTTTAACTATTAAAAACCCACCCACTTGTCCTAAAATCCAAAAACGTCTCAGCCTAAACATACATTTTGGAAGATATCTCTATGTTTGTTAAATCACATTCCAAGATGTGAGTGTATATTGATGACTTTCCCCCGCCCTCTGCCCTTTGATGTCCTAGAATTAAAAAAATCAATTAAAACCATCCTTGAAAATAATGCTGTTATAGCTACAGCTTCAATTGTGCACAAGTAGTCTTTCCAAAGCAAACAACCTGGAGATACAAGACCGAAAATTCTCTCTTCTTACAGTAAATAGGAGCCTCCAACTTAAACTAGGCAGCAATAGGACAGTGTTACCATAATGCAGATAGCAATATTGGAACAGAGTCTATATAGAAAAATATCTGAATGGTCTCCAACTCAATTAATGTTGGAGACTAAACAAATAGATCTAACTAAAGTCAAAGAGCAAAGGTATTAACTAAAGACTGTCATGGCCCTTGGCCATAGCAATCAATCTCATAGCTCATTAAAAGTAACTGGGATTCAGATCATGAGAAATATTCAAGTACAGAAGAACCATCTCTAGGTGTGATGGCACATCACTGACAAAGGTGCCACTGTCCCAGTCACATGCTGTGTTTAATCACAGTGCAGCTTTAACAAAAAATTGAAAGTTCAAACAGCCAAAGGAAGACATGCTCAAAAAAAAAAAAAACTTAACGTGTGTTTTTGTTCACTGATTCAAGTGACAAGAGATTCTCCATAATGAGTGTTAATACAAGTAGGCCATTGTTCAAAAAGCCTTTTCAAATCAAAGCACAGCTCCAGAAATATTTAAGGTGAAAAAATCAAAATTAAGTTTGCTCAGGTACAATCTATTTTCTTTAAAGGGGAATTGGGCAAGACTTTAAGGAACACAGTTACTGACATCTCTGAAATAAAAGTTGAAACCATTTTGATTTATCAATAGAGAAAAGTATTAGCATGAAATCTGGATTAATCAGAGCTATTTTTAGCTCAAAAATATTTAATTTCCTTCAAAAGCTATCAGTAAAAAAACTATTCAGAAGGCAAGAGAAGAAAAACAACTGTAATAGTAGCCGTGACCATTTTGTGGATGGGGAGGTAAAGATGGGAAGCTGCAGTCTGTGCCCCTCACGGTTGATGTCTTTCTCCTGTAAGAGATGCTGTTTCTGTGCTCATTGTCTCAAAATTAGGATCTGAACTATCATGCTAAAGTCACTGGGGCTTACATTTCAGTCTTCTGCTAGGGTCCATTAGTCTGATAGATGAATTGCTTATTAGTAGAGTCAATAAATACTCATGTTCACTTGCACTGAAAATAAACAGGTACTTACTCTGTCATTTTCCAGCCTTTAAATTAAAGGCCACCTGAGATTATACCAAATATTTCTTAGATATTTTCAATACTGTATTTTCACTGTCATGAAACTTATAGCAACATTGTTAAACCCTATGTGTATTCACAATCACAGGCCAGGAAGGTGAGGAGGTAGAGTTCTTTATATGAGAGAGTAACAGAACTGTAGCAAGCTCTGCTTAGAGAGGTGCATGAAGAGCAAGTAGAAAGCTTGAAAAGCAGGATAACATGGGTGACACTGTTGTGTGTGTTTTCTACAGGCCACTGTAGCTAATTTTCACCAGTGTAGTAAATCACTGTCAATGCTATCCTCCTGAAAAAGGAATGTGGGGAGGAAGAGGGGAGAAAGAAAAAAAAAAAAAAAAAAAGGCATCCCTAGAACAGTGCTAGGGAATTGACAGAGGTAAGGCCAACGTTGAGCAGCTACATGGACTGTGCAAGGACACAGGTATAATGGAGCTTCAAATATGGGGAAGCTGAGGCTGAACTAGGATCAGGGGCATGTACTGCAATCTTGTAATAACTCAAACTTGTTATACTTGTGGTTTGGGAAAACAGTGAAGCTACTTTCCCTATTTTCTAGCCAAAACTATAAACAGGAGTTTGAGAGAGCATATGGATACCCCAGAGACCCAGAAAAAACATCTGGCTCTCCTCTAGGAGGAAAGCTAAGTAAAAGTGTTGGCAGATTTAAGAGACTTCCAGCTTGGGGGGGGGGAGGATGGGGAGGGAAAAAAGCATAAGAAAACTCTGACTTCAAGAGGTCACAGAGTAGCATCCAAAGTTTAAAAAAAAAAAAAAAAAAAAAAAAACCTCCTCCCAAAGAGATAGGAGTGCACCACTGCTTGGCTAGCAGGCAGGCGTCATCTTCTATCGACTTGTACTGTTCTCCTGATTAGAAATTGGAGACAGATCAAGAAATAAGGCACCAATATGACTGTGATATTCATGACGTAGGTCAGTGGGAAAGCCTGACCAGACTACTATGAGAAACACGCACATCAGAATTACTAACATGCATGGCCACATCAGCCTGCAAACACACTGGAGCTTGTCCATCCCCCAACAAACTGCTCTTTGCATAGTAGTTGTTTCTGCTATAACAATTTATTTAATGAAGGCTAGTCATGGGGGCACAAGAAATGATGTTGACACACCTGCCTACACCTCTAAGTATTGGAAAGATGCTTTTGGAAACATCAGCACTGTGCTTACTAGGTAACTTCAGTGACAGTATCCTTCACATTTAGGGCTGAACACTGAGCTGCAAGCAGGGAATCCTAAGAAAAGTTGAGGTTCCCTCATTGCAGAGGGGCAGTTTTGAATTCCAGATTGTATGATCCCATATGCTTGGGATTAGCTAAAAAGATAGCCCTGAATTATCATAACCACCAAAGACGGCTGGCCAAGAACAGATGCAAAAATTGTGGTCTAAATACATGCTAGATATATGAAAGCCCTTATCTCCCCTCCATTATATACAATCTTATTATCCACCCCTGTGATGTTGAACTGATATTACAGCACTCTAAAATATGAGTAGAGGCCTAATCATTAGGAATTTGATTGTTAGGATTTTGAACTACTCTTTGAAATACCTTTAGGAAAAGCTTACTGTGATTGCCTTTCCTCCTCCTTCATGAGCTAGGGAATACAACCTAAGGCAAAGACAGTAGAAAACTCTTGCTGATCTGTCAAGATTAAATTATCTGTTACTTGAACAGAAAGCTTCTAGACAGAGAAGACCTTTTCTATTCAGAACAGCAGGAGGACAGCCAGATGTTTGTATTAACTGTATTACTCTTCAATAGCAGATTTACACAAGGGAAGAGAAACTACCTGGTATGCCATAACAGAAGCAAAGTTCTACTTAAAAGAGTAGCTCCATCTCTTCCAGAAACGGCAATAACATTTGTTTAGAACAAAAATTATAATGTTTTGTTCTTTTTTTTCTATCACTGTTATAAAAAGAAAAAGGACACTGATAGAATTTGTGAAAATTTGAGCTCTCTTGCCTAATAAAATGATTCTTAGTTTTGTAGATGAGCTGCTAGCCTCCACAAAATGCTAAGTATCTGAGATACAGTGGTATAAAGAACCTTCTATTTCAAACTCTGACTTCTGAAGGTTACCAGCACACTTGCTGTAACTAAGACCAGCCTTTAACAAGCTCCAGCTCTGTTCTTAGGTAAAAGCTAATGAAATTTCTATGCTCAGTCCTCTGTTCTGGTGCCAAGTGATGGCATTAACAGAAATGAACAATTGCAGACCTGCCTGGACCCTACCGACTCAGCTCAAACTACATAGTCAGGCCAGCCCATGACAGCTGTGTGGAAACAGAGATACTCAGCTGAGATGAAATCAGTAATAAATGCTGCTGCCCTCTACTAACCTGCAGAAACAATTCTGCTTTTCTCTAAGGAGGGGGAAAAAAGCCTGTTAGTCTGGCCATGCTTCAGCAAATTTTCAGGAGAAACAAGTTCATTTTTGCAATGCCCCCATCAAATTTTCCTGCACCAAATAAGAGAATTCAGCCATCTTCTGAAGCTTTCTTCTGAAGCTTTCCAAAGGAAGATGCTTCTCACAACCGCCTTCTGGGAATTCACAATCACCTGATCTAAGTCCTGATCTGTCCTACATTTTACAGATACCTTATCCTGTTCCTACTGTAGGCTGTACAGCCACATCCAAATAGCCAAGAGTTCACAAACATCTTTGTGTCCAATTGTCTCAATAGTGCACGACCAGCCAGAGTACTGGAAGGTGTCAACAGCAGGAGACAGGCTGCAGTACCAGCATTTCCAAAGCTCTCTCCTCTTGCTGAAAGTATAGGCCAGGCCTCAAACTCAGGGATTCACTATCAGACTGCAGCTGCTTTGCACAACTTCACAGTGGCAAACAGGCCAAGCTACATGAGACCTGTGCTTGATATTCCACACAACTTTAGCAATGCTGCCTGTATTTTCTTGCACTTGAAGCAGTATTGCTCAGCATTGCACACTCAACTGCTCCTAGAGTTTCTCTGGAAGAGAAATGCTTGGTTATTTTTCCAGACAGAGTAGAAGAATGACCCAGTATTCGGGCAGCTGGCCTGTAAAACAGACCTAGATAAAATTGGAATTAGGCAAATGCTGTGCATACATAACTTGCTTTATAGTATACCCTGTTCTTTGTATAACACACACTGCTCTGGGGTCACTTCACAGAAGCAGCTAAAAGCAGAAGGTCTCCCCTTCCTTACCTGAACTAGAATTCAGACAGGAAGACTCCCAATATCAGGTTAAGAATTCTTATTCAGTTTAGGCATTTATCCCTTACTTTAGCTAGCAATATTACAATTGAAAGTGGCAGATAACCAACTCTTCATAAAACAAATGAAATTCTGGAGTAAGTTTACTCTACTCTCGCTTCTTCTATAATATCAGAGGTGCCAGAAACTCTTCTGCCAATCTATCACAGTGTTTTGGTCACTTATCAGTAAGCTCATGAAAAAAAAAAAAAAAAAAGAAATTTAAAAACCCATTGATGTTCCTTTCTACAGTTTGAACCTTAAAAAAAAAAAAATCAGATTCACAACAAATTCACAACATCTATTCACCTTCAATACTCTTTAAGAGCAGCGAGCTCCCCAATTTCCTTATTTTCTTCTTAAAAGTAAATTTTTTTAAACCAATATTCTCTCCAGGTTCTCTCAGGAAGCTCTCTGTGTAATACATATTTCCCCAAAGCCAAGTGTATCACTACAGATAAGACCTTGATAATCCTGACGAGAATAGAAATCTATTCTGTATTTTGCAGGCAATACTGAAGCTTATCTACGATGTTGCCCTGCCAAAATAAACAACAAGGAAAGAAATATGACATGTTGATTCATTTCACAAAATCCCCCATGCCTTTTCCCCATGAAGCTTTCTCAGCCATACAGTATTTCCCCTCATATATTTGTCCCACTGATTGTCCCACCTGACTTATAATGATGATAAACTTTAAGGTGTTAACACCCCCAAAATGAAAGCTGCTTTTATATCTTGATTGTATACTGACTTTATCAAGATTGAAGGACTATCTTAGTATTGAAGACAATTTCCTTGCTACCTGCTTGCTATTAAAACTGTAGATACAGGCTAATTCCCTATTCCATCATCCAGCGTCTGCAAAAACATATCTTTGTTGAGTTAGATATCAGATTAATTTTCTGGGCTTGCTTATCCAACTTGTTTGGCCTTTCACCATGCAATTTCATTTACATACATACTCACTTAAGTATCATGTGAGGCAGGAGCAAAAGCTCTACTAATCTCGAAGTATGACTTCTTTAACCACTGGCAAGTTACTCTGTCACAGAAGGGAATCGAGTTAAACAAATGAACCATGTTGGCTGCTATTCAGTCTCTTTGATGATTTTTCCAGGAGCTTACAGATGGTTTGATTTTTTTCCTTCACAGAATTATTTTTCTCATAATTGAAGTTAAGTTGACAAGTCAGTAATTCACAAGCTCCCCTTTTCCCTAAACTTGCCTTTTCTTTCATGCTTCAGTTTTCTGTGCTCTCTCAAAGGTATGCACTTAAGAGTCCTGAGAAAGAAAATCTGGAGGAACAGACAAAACTCCTGCGAAACACTGTGGTCCATGCCTATCGCCTGTCTCCTCATCAGATTCTGCCATCAGACCAGGTGACAGGGTCCACACTGGTTATTGGAAAACATGGCAGAAGAAATCAGAGACCATTTAGATACCCACACATATTTGTTACATTTGTGTTTTTTTATTGATATAAGTTCTACTAACTCCAGCATCCTCAAGGAAAAAATGCTAAAAAAAAAAAAAAAAATGAGCGCCAAACATAAGAACTCCATTCCTCATTTCCCTCTCCTCAAAGGGATTTAGATGCTTCACAATTTAGCCTTTGGAATCACCTCAGTTTTCTGGTAAGGGGGCTAGGGAGGTTTTTGTGTACATTTGCGTGTGTCTCATAAGACTCTTACCTTCTGGTTCAGCTTTTGCAGACACAGCTTGTCAAAATTTTGCTCTACTAGAATAAGAGCCCTTTAGGGACAGATATATTATTCTCAGATCATCCAGATCACTTCTTAAGGCTGATTAAAACCACGGACAGCGCTTCAGTGCTCCCTAAAAGGCTACTTTTTCCAGTCTTAAAACATTTTATAGTTCTCTGCTGACTTAGTCAAACTTTCTGACACGTTTGCAAAGCAGTCAGACCAACAGAGTTAATGAAATACTACTTAATACTTCACAAACAGATCTTGGAAGCATCTGAAAACTCCCTAGCCATTTCATTTGGTTCTTAGATACAAGGACAACTTAAAAAAGGCAGCTAACAAGTTTTAAGGAGCATTCTTCAGCTTTCAGTTGGCCATTTTATATTTAGAGAGATTCTTTCAGCACTTCTTTTTGGGCAATTAATGGCTTCCATAATATGAACACAATTTAAGAAGTTTCAAAATTCTAC
>NW_010587473.1:249274-279688 GCF_000705375.1 Tinamus guttatus
CTTTCCAATGAAAAACAAACATAGAAGGTACCCCGTATAGAGGGCCACATATAGCACAAACAGTCAGCAGCCTCTTTTGCAGCTCCTGATACAACATTGACAATATTATTTCCTATAGCAAATTTCCACAGAGGGAAGCAACATATTTTTAGCCTGATCCAAGCCTTACTGTCCTAGTTTCACTACTTCCAAGTGGAAAATGGGAATAATCAGCTACAAAATCCCAACCTACACACTGACACATAAAGCTAGAGCATCTCCTCTCAGAGGAGGTATTTTCCTTGTCTTGACAGAGACTCTCCCAGAAACTAGTTGCCTGGCTAAGGCTGGAGGGATATTTACTCTTCTTGCTTGTTCCAAGAGCCAAGTTATGGTGAGGCAGGTGACCCAAGATTTTGTCAGGTAAAGGAGAAGAATACTTAGCAGAGCAGTTTTAAACTGCTTAAAATACACACTTTAACCATTTTTATGGAAATAAATTTACATTTATTGCAGTTTATATTACACTGTGTTAAAGAAGGGAAAACTTAAACACTCAAGCAAGGACTCCAAAATGAGTGTTAAAAGGTAATTAAAAGTAATTTTCAGTGACAGCATGGAAGCAAATATTTCTTTAAAATAGGATTTGAGCTTTCTTGAAGTAGTGTTTATTCAACATATTAATCTCTTATGCCATTATTATCATTAAAACCAGCAAAAAAACACTTTCATAGTTTTTATTCCAATTGACTTGAATTCCCACAATGTTCTTTTGAGCTGCAAATTATTTAAATAAGAGTATTCTGCTTCATGAAGATGTAGAAAGTCCTTCTGATAAAATACATCAGGCAAGTCACTGTGACAACATGAGACATTATCTCCCACTTATCTTTTTTAACTTTGAAGTTTTTAGAATACAAAGTTGCAGCAAACAAAACCTGCAGATACTGGTACACCACAACAGCTAATTGAAATGGATTAGAACTGAAATTCTAATTCCACTAAATCATTTGCTATTTAAATTGAAGCCTTATTCTTCCTTCACTTCTCCTAGCAAATCAACGTAGACAGCTGCTCTTATTATTCCACTGAATCCATCAGGCACACAAGAAATATATGGAGCAAGCATTTTGGAGGATTATACAGGTCAATATTTTGCCTTTTGCAACAGGACTCTGAATTATGGCAAGAGATTTTAGATTAATATGCAGCGAGTATGTCTCGTCTATTTCTGATTAATCCTAGATATCCGTTTATGCAGTTAATAAAGCAAAACAATACTCCATAACTTGTTTACAGATGCCACAGCTGGAAACTTCTTTTGTCTGTTAAACTGAGTAGACCAAGAGCTAAAAGCACTAAGAGCTACGATCAAAGCCAGAACAGTATCTCATACTCTAGTTTAAAGGTTCATTAACTTTGTCATTAGAATTGCTCAGTGTTACAATTGTTTGTTTTTTAAATCCTGCTGCTACAAGAATGTACAATAATTTCCCACACATCATTTATACTTAAAGTGATTGCCTTACTGGTTGGTCAGATAGACAGGTTATCAATATTAAATCTAATTGAACAAGACAAATTACATATCACACCTGCTGACCTTTTCAGTGTTCTCTTTGTAATCTGATGTTCCTGCTGGCATCTATCTTTGTAAATACCAAGACATACCAAAACTAATGGAAAACATCCTGGAAACCAAGGAGGTCTGCTTTGCAGTCTGCTGGGCCCAGGCTTGTAAGAAAGCAATACAAAAACACACACATGAAAGAACTAGAAACACTTACATAGCCTTACAGAACTCATGTGCTAGCACCACATTCTTCCTTGCATCTTTTCACTTAAAGATCTTGAGATAGTTAATTAGAAGAGATTATGGTGTCTCTGTCTGCATTGTAACAGTGGATGCCTGTCAAGAAGCCTATGCTGAACTGTTCCTCATCTTCAGCTACTTATATTTGAGTTGCCTAACTAGACTGATTTCGTTCACATAATGTTGCACCAAACTCTTCCTACACTTGAAAAAGTGTTATGCTAATCCCAGCTAAGAATAGGGTTGTGTTTTTATTTTAGTGTTTAAATTTTAAATGAAAGGAAAATATTGCACTCAGGTCCAAGAAATAAATAAATAATTTCTACTAGGCCTACAGCATAACTCTTGTAGAAGAGGACTAGCATACAGATGCAAATAAGTCAGATAAAAGAAAGCTGGATAAGAGGCACTTTAGAAGTAACTTGACTGTTCACTGCTTATAGTTTGAGGTCATTGAGGGACATATCCTAACATATGAGATGATATAATGTAGGTATACCAAGTTGATTCCTTACTTGAGCATGCAGAAACCATGTTTTATGAACCAGGGTACTCTTACATTCAGAAAGAGTAACTACTATTTTTTTCCAGTACATAGTTACAATTATATTCAAGGAAACCTAAGTAATCGTAAAGCAATGCATCGCTGACCTGATACTGGACTTAATTGAACAGAATTCAGAAATTATATGTTTCTGGAGTAATTGGGGGTAGAAAAGGTGCAAGATGCACTTTGTCAACTGATATGCAAGTTGCAAATTAAAATATGACTCCATCAAAAACAGACAAATCAACTCATAATCACTTCATTGCTATTTCATAGAGTGCATTCAATAAGTGCAGTGATCTCCTGCAGCAATCCAGTAGCTATCAGCTGAAATACCATGAAATACCTGCCAGCCCTTACCTAAGTCCCCATATACTGAAGGGGGTGCAAGAAACTCCTGCTCAGCTCATTCTCTTGCTGCCCCAGTACTGCCTCGGCTGTGATTCTCAACCAATAGTTCCTTAAGCAGCATATTTAAAACTGCTTCAGGTATCATAATGCTGCCTCTCTAGATTTGGAACTGAGCAGCTTTTCTTAAAGATTCATCTTTATTGAGCTTTTTATATTAGTGACATCTGTAGGAATTAATACCCAAGATAACATAAGAATTTAACAGGGGGACCTCAGCTGGATGCTCTTTAAAGAGGTATTTTTTTTCCTTTTCCCCAATGCACTTTCTTTAGGTCTAAAGCCTAAATTACTTTTAAGATATTTATTATTTGGAACAAAAACAAATACAGTAAATCAAACACATTCAAGAAAGAACTAACTGCCTGTAATCAAGGTCTTGTCAAATACACAGCAGTTAATTATATACCTGTTCACAGATTTCTTTTCTTTGATGCACAATAAACAAGCAGTTTTCCAGCAGGTAATCATTTATCAGTACAGTATCTAATCCAGAGCAAGTTTTTTGGGAAGCATTTCAGTGAGAGTGTAGTTAGACTAGTAAAAAGTGCTTTGAATACTTCATAGCAAACGTTTCTAAAAGTTTCTGAGCACACGAATTGAAACCGATGGTTAAGAACTCCACTCTCTTGAATGGCTCTAGATGCTACAATTATTTCAAGTCAGTAAGGATAGCAGTGTTTATTCCTCTTAGACTTTGTATGTAAAATGCTAGTTAGTCTCTTGCATTTATCTTCACTCTTACTGAAGCACAGCCACGATACAGGCCACGTGTGGCTGTTGGATTATATCTTATTCCTCAGGCAAGTACTTGTTAGTAATGAACAGGGAGATAAAAGCTTGAAAACAAAGTTGTTTTGCTCAGAAGCCCCCAACACGCCCTTGAAATTCTCATGTGTATCCAGGCTTTTCAGACCCTGAAGCTTAGCCTAGTGCTTGCTTTGCATCTCCTCAAAGTACAACTTCAACAAGAGCCAGAAGCATAAACTCTTTGAGGAGGAGCTGGATTTAATCAAACACAGGTCCATCAATGACTAACATAACAGGAGCAGACTTGGACTTGAAATTTGTTAGAGCAGTTGAGAAGGAAAATGAACTATTTTCTATAAATATCTTATTTCTTGTAGTCTTCCTTAAACTCTTATACCATGAAGACAGAGCAGTCTAATGCATAGCATTGTGCTCAAGTCTAAATAAACATTGTTGCCTGAAGCAGACTTACAGCTAAGTCCATAACTAGCTTAACTAATAGAACTTACATATTAGATGGAGGCAGCAAGATGCCATCCAGAAACTGCATGCAATAATGTCTCAGATAATAGAGCTCTATAATTCCATTTTAAAGTCGCTTGATCTAGATTAAGTTTTACTATTTGGTCTTAAATGTATTTGTTAAAATAGTTTTTCTATGTGTGACAAGCTGAACAGGGTCCTAATATCTCTGCAGATACAGTTACTTGGTAAATACCAGTTTGTTTAGACTAGTTTTGACTTGCATCCGATCAATATACATTACTAGTTGATTAATAAGTACATGCCAAGCCACCTGAACAGTAACTTTTTTTTTAATTAAAATGTTCCATAAGTAATATCTCAATGCATACTAAATACTTGCCCATAGGGTCATCGATAATTAATGCTTTGGTGCATCATAATGCCTGTAACCAGCATTCACATGAAAACATGAATGAATAAATATTCTCTTCAATTAACCAGATCTATTCAAAGCTATGCAAACTTATTCTGGACCTGAAAGTCAAGTTCACACACTTAAAGCAGAATTGGGTAGAATACCTAAATCCCACTTACAAAACTGAAGGTAGCAATTCTGCTAATTAAGCACAGCTTCATGCATTCATAAGTACATTGACTTTACAGCACAGAGAATTTCCCCCTACTGTTCCTTCTCACAGAATGGATCTTGGCCTAACATTAATTCTTACCAAAAATGACAAGATAGGAGGCTCTATACAAATCTAAAGATAGGAAACAACTACCAAAAGCAATTCTTGAAGAGGGTCTGAGAATCAGGCTTGTGACCTGCACAGATCAATACCATGACATTGCACAAGAAAAGCATCGTGCTGGAATGCATAGACAGTAACCTACTCCACAATCATTTTGTTCAACCAAGTTTTTGCCAGTGCTAAACTTGACTGCATCATTCAGTGTACATTCACCAGTGGTGTAGAGCCCACAATACTTCATAATCGGAAATCTAGAAAGCCTAAGATGTGCACAGACATTTGCCCTTATGGAGGATTAGAGAAGATCAGGGAAGGACATCGTGGAATACTGCTAAATAAGAAGCAGATATGTATAAAAGAGCCAAATTCACCCTCAGGCAGCTGCCTTTGCCTGCTGCCAATCAGCTTAACACAGGCACATGCACTCTTAAACATTTGGAAACTCTTCTAGTGAATACAAGAAAAAAAAAATCGAGTAGGCAAATAATACTTCTACAACCTCCCAAAAATCATGATTTTGTATGCATTCAGTCAGCAGCCACACAGGTATAGTTATTCTTGTTTTGCATAGCAGAGGGATCAGGTCTCAAGTGACTTCAAGAGTCTCTTAAACAGCTTGAAATAGCTCATGGGACAAAGCAGTTTTAGAAGACCGATCTGACATGCACATTCTGGTTTTTTTCAACCTTTCCCTGTAGTCAGCTTCCCTACAACTGAGAATCAATGTATTTGCCAGGGTAAGCTATAGGCAGCACAAGGTAGAAATTAAAGAGAAATTGACTGGAAAATAATTTCTGACCAAGTCCAGCTCACCACAAGCCAATGCCAATCTATTTGTGATTCAGGTTTAAATTCAATTACAGAAAAAGAATTGACTGATTTGAAAGAATAAACTCAGTTTCTAAGCATTCCCAGCAGTTTTAGGAACTTTGTAAATCATTATGGGTGCATTTACCAGGAAAAAGGCATGCTGCGAGCTATACCTCCCCTCTTCCCATGAGTATCCCAGCTAATGGAATCTTATAGATTTCCTCTGATCCACTATATTCTAGTTACAAAACCAGAAGAACAGCAAGCCACAACACTTTTCTAAAACGTGACAGAAAATGAGTCATTTTGGCATATTCATTAGCCCAGAAATTTGGGAACGTGTATACTTTTCTTCACCCTTATTTTTCCTGGTTCATACTCCAAAAAATACATATAAGCTCTTGTACAACTTTATTCTTCACACTGTCCAGCTTGCTTTCACATTCAAATTTCTTCTTTCTTCCATTGTATCACAGTTTTGTAGAGTGCACCAAATCAAAGCACTGTTCTAATGAAAAATGGGAGTTATCGGGAGAAATGTAACGGTTCTTAATATGTTTACTTCCATTGCAGTAAGCCCATAAGTCCCATTTCCATTTTTTTTCAGCTGTTTCATTGGTCCCTTGTGGGTTTATATATGCTGGCTCAACTTTATACAAGAGTTTGAACACTCATGTGAAAGCTAGTACTCTCCCCTTTACCAGAACGATGTGCTTAAGCAGTTTGCCTCTATGTACCCAAAGTTCAATAAAAGAAATCTTCATTTCAGCCACAGCTTTGCCCATTAGCTTCATGCTATGTCCTTTCAAAGTCAGAATCAACCAAAAATTTAGCAATGTTAAATAAACTAATTAAATACTACTAAATATTGATACTACTTTGGCACTACCTGACAGCATCTCTACCACCCCTATTAGAAATGTGGCTTGCCGTTGATTTTTGCTTTCCACAAAGACACCAGAGAGGAGCAGAAGAAGGTGACACTCTGGTAGGTTCCTATAAGCACACCTGGCAAAGCTTCACAGAGAGGCCTCAAAGGGCTTGCAGCACATTGATCCTGCCAGCGACGTAGAGGCAGAGTTGTTGTGTTTCTGAGGCTTTCTAATTACAGAGAACAACCTGCGTGCAACGTGGCAAAAGCAGAAGTCTAAGTAAGGAGCAGACTCCCTGCTGCATAAATCTGACAGGAGACTGGGAGGAGAAGACGACTATCTTGCATAAAATACCGTAGAATTAGAGGAGCAGATTTGGGACCAGGTCATCATTTGGATTACAATTACAGTCAGACAACATGGAAACAACTGAGCTGCAAAGTATGAGAGCGACTCATACTCATATTTAGCATCTCTAGAGGCATACACTCAAAATACAAGGAGGGAAGCAGCCACTTTCTCCTTACCTCCCTGCTCTCCCCTCCGTGAACTGGAAAAGGTCGTTGCCTCCAGAAACATCAACTTCAAACAGTTTCACAGCTTGCCAGAAGTTCGTGTCAAAAAGGGAGAATAAAATGAAAGAATAGCAAGAGAAGGTGAAAAATCCTGAAGCTTTTGATGGTGATTCAGTCAGAGCATAGCAACATGGAGAAAGGATGGGAAGAAAAACAATAACATTTTTTTATATAAAAAAGTAACTGATAAGTGTAAAAAGTGATTACCCTGGAAGAACAAAGTCTTTTAAAAAAAAAAAAAAAGTTTCTTTTATCTATCCAGCTATAAATAAGCATAAAAGAAAACTATACAAAAATAAATTATACCAGTGTACCTTTCAAGCCCTCTTTTGAAATAAGTCTGCAAGAACTACAAACTTCTAAGTAAAAATAAACAAAATACCCCCAGAAAGATTAACTGCAAACTGGAAGAATAGACACAAGGAGCCCAAGGCCCCACTGCCTGAGAGCATCGCACCTCCTGACATCTGAGCTGCTGCACATCACCCAGCACAGGCCCAACAAGCTGGTGCCAAAAAGAATCAGAGAATAGGAAATGGCCCAGACAGATTCCTTTTTAAAAAAAGTTTCATCTCATGTCCTGTTATTGCAGGCAAAACAGTACTGAGGTTGGGAAAAAACAAGTAAAATTTACTTAGCTTACTGCTGACATCAGCAATGCACCTCAGCAAGGAGCAGAAACAGACCCAACTGCAGCTCTCCCCAAACCTCTGCAAAAAGCCAGTAACTTCCACTGGTGACACCAATTGGGATCCTTACCCATGCATACTATTCATATAATCTGTGAAACCTTAAACTTAAAGTCATAATAATATTTAAGATTGTCAGCATATTTATCAAAATCTTCTCTTTACATGTGCAACTAACTGCTAGTAAGCAGGCACATCCAGACAGGATTGGTTTTTGCATTGTTTACTTGAGCTCCATTTTTAATGCTATTTTATTATTCCCTCACTCTGCTTCATGGCACTTCCCTCCCTGTTTGTCCTCTCTCCCATTAACTGGATTCATTTGGTGCATTTTACTCATTCGCTTGCAGGGCTTGGCTCCCCAGCTTCTGTCTGCATACTTTAATTGGCTTGGAGGGCTACCATGCACCTGGGTTACCATGGCAAAGAAACACGTTTTTGTGTCCCTGGAAAGTTGCAGGTAACGTTGCTAAGAATTTCATTCATTTTGTTATATAGATTTTTGTCCAAAAGAATCTTCCTTCCCCTTTCCTTTCCCCTGGGTGTTGTTTCGCATGCCCTTCAGTTTTGTTTTAGTTTCCATAAAATGCCCTCTCTCTTGGAGAAAAAAAAAAAAAAAGTTAAAAAACAGTGTATTGCCTCCTCTGTGGGTAGTTATAATACAATGATTTTACACAGTCACTGAACAGCAATAACCAGAAAGATTCATCTATATTTCTTTACATTCCAATACTGTTGAGAATGCCTACATGCATATTTCTATGTTTTCAAAGAATCTAACTTGCAGAAAATCAAGAGTGGGGAATATAGGTCTCAGAAATCACCTTGTTATTTTATCACCTCAGACAACTCATATCATAAACTTTTTCTCTGCTTTCTTCCCACACCCTCTCGAAGTTTTGTCTGTTCTCACTAAGCTTCATGGGAAAAGGCATGCTTCAAACATAAGGAAAAGCTAATACCAAGTTTCAGTGTCAGCTGAGGCTTTCGGGCACATATAGTAAATAAATAAGGACAATCACTAGGAAAGACTTCCCTGGAGGGAAGGAAGGCAGTCAAACAAACAAGCTATCTAAAGCCATTCCACTGTTGAATTAAACTTTAGAAATGCTTTCACAGCAGAAGTGAAGCCATTATCAAGTATGTTCATGCATTAAATGGCAAATATATGTAAAATATAAATACACCACATACAAAACTAAAGAACCTGGAATCCAGTTGCAATAGTATTGCTCAGTTCCCTGCTCCCCTTCTGATAAGGGTTCATGGAATTTGAGGTAGAGAAACCTCTGAGGTGGAGATTGGAGGTGGTCTTGTAATTACTGGGTTGAAAGAGCTATGAAATAACAAGAAAGAAAATGGGAGCACTGAACAGCCCTAGAATAACATAACTGAACAAACTAGTTATACGTAGCACATGTCCCATTTTCCCATCACCCACCCAAAACACCACCCCTTCCCCGCTATGCTGAGTTAAGATTTAATAAGCCAAAGCTCAGACTAATCCCTTAGAAGAAGGGTGTTTCATTAGGGAGGTGCTCCTGGAGTTCTACTCTTCTAGCAGGAAAGAGTTTCATCAGCCAAACTAGGGAAGCGAAAAATAGGTTAAAAAAAAAAAAAAAAAACTCACATTACTCACATACATTTCCCTTCTTTGCTTCCCGTGACGGACTCTGGCAACAGGTTAGTTAGGCAAGACCAGAACAGACACTGACTGGTAGCTAAACAGAAGGAGAAGGAAGCTGGTCTGTTGCACTAAGGACTTGACACATTTTCCTTGCCTGCTTACTTGAACTTTGGCAAGCCAATCCATGTTCTGTTCTGAAGAACAGAGATTATACTGCAACACTAAGCCACAAGAGGATTGGAGAAATAAAGACAGTGAACTCCCCATATGGCAGTGAAAGGCATCTAAGAACTTATATGGAACAACTTGCATTACATATGAAGGAATATCACGTTACAACTTACAGAGCCTTATCCTGCCAGTCACCAGATCTTCACTCCCTCTGCCCCTCCAGGAACTAGGAGCAACCAGCTTGAGCTCAGCACACTAATGAGGTACTAACCTGATTTTGCTTGGAGTGCCAGCACCTGGATAACACTCAAGAGGATCTGCCTGACTAGAACACCTCCATCCTCAGCTACTACAACAGGAGCATAATTATGCATTATCTGTTTTGACTTGAACGCTCACAGATACTTTAGGCTGTTTTATTACATTTGTTAGCTGAATTCTTGGAAAATAATTTTCATGTTCCAAATGCAAGCCTATGCCAAATACGAGTCTCTTTTCCCAAGGTATGCTTACTTATAGTTGATTCTGTTAATCTCCTGCCTTTTCAATTCCTCTCCTGCAGGAAATTCTCTACATGCAGAACTACAGAGCCTTACAAACTCCTAAGAGATGGTCTTGTCATCACATACATATAGAAGACAAATTCAGAGAGGGAGCTTGGCATAGAAGACTTTTTAACTTGGCTGTAATCATTGCAAAATGGCTACACATGGGGGCCATGCTCTAACTGCAAAAGAATTGCTGCCTGTGCCCTATCAAATACACTGCTGTGCAGGGACCCCAGCTCCACTACCCGTCTGAGTCACTCCTCAGAGCACAACAAAACAGCCCCTGACAGGTCCCTGGGCTGCTTTACATCTACACAAGTGTACACGGAGCATGTTGTACATAAAAGATCTTTAAAAAACTGTGTTTCAGGGTTTGTCATCTTTGACCAGTTCAGCAGCACAGGCATTATTGTCCTCAGCTCTCCCCTGTTTCAAAGAAAGAAGGGTTTAAGGATGGCTCTCAGCAACCTATAGGCCCTGACCCATGCAAACATGGCTTCAAGAGCCCTGTTTTATCACCGTTCTGATAAATATAGCCACAAGGTTTTTAAGAAAGTAAATGTTTAAAAAGAGACTGTTGCTCGCTGAGAACTGCAGCATCTTTTGGAACAAGTTAATAATGGAAATCAGATTTCTGGAGATCCCAGCTTGAGTGGTGAAGTGTCATATCTTGTTCTTTAGATCCAGCTGTGGGTCAGCACAAGAGCTTCCTTTGCTTCCAATACTAACCTGGCTACAAATGGAAATGCAGGAATGAAACCCAGGCACGGAGCAGTAAACATGCCGTCAGGAGCACGCATAAGAAAGCCGTGATGTTTCTCTACAATAGACCCAGTCAAGTAAAAAATTACTTTTATGGCAACTAAGCAGTAATAAATCCTGGAAAAATACAGAACATGATTTTTAAGCCTTTCAAGTACTTTTTTATTTTGTACTGCATTTCACTTTATTAATTTCTGCCAAATTCACATCCAGAACCTATTCCAAAGCTCTCTGTTTGTAGTTCAATAACAATCAAGTCTGACTGTATTTTATATTAGTCAAAATCTGTACTAGATTATTTCAGATTCCTTCTTTCCATCCACATGAATTTGGCTGTGTTAAAAAAAAAGTAATAACTACAGTATACAGTATTAAATTAAAATTCAGCTTTGAAAGAAGTAGTTGTGCTCCCATCAGCACAATCTGAACTGTACTGTGCTGAAGCACACAGTAACCTCTCCAATTATTTTATCTGGTTTGCTTCAGCTCTGAAGGATTTACCAAACACCTTGATGATCCACCTTGGAAATATTTTCAGGATGATGGAAGAGATCACATCATTCTTCCATTCCTTTCACAGAGTCGTGCATTTCCTGCACAACTTCTATGCATACCCCAGTCTTATGTATGGCACCGTTCCACTCTGTTGTTCAATAACTAGATTTACATTTGTCAGAAAAAAAGAACAAAGCAACATGGGTTGCCACTGGACAGGCTCAGACTAGTGTGGTCTTGTGTATTATCCATGAGCTCCCTATTTGTTTTTGCCTTCCATTCCTGATACCACAACACCTCTGCTTTTCCATGATGCCTCAGGCAGCTCCTGACCAGCTGAAGCCGACATTCGGTTTCACTGCAAACAGGGGAAGGAAAAAAAATCCCAGCAACAGAACTCTTTCCATTTCAGTGATGCCTTCTGCTCAGAGGGCTCAACAAGATTCCCTTCATTGCAGAGTCTCAGAGACCTGCAAACTAGGGAAATAATCCCCCCAAGCACCCTCCTGTTCATGTGAGAAGGAATGACTCAGTCCCAAATCCTGTACTATTTCAAGGAGAGAAAAGAAAAAAAAAAAAAAAACATAAAGCACAGAGAAGAGTGTCACAACTTTTGCACTCTCCAGTCCTTGGCAAAATCCGTAAAATAAGAATGACATTCTTCTCATGAGTCACCACCACAGACATTTCACTCTGAGCTCCATAGATTCTCCCTTCCTTTCTCCCTCCACAGTTTTGACTCAAACCATTTCCGGACTTGACTTTTTTTCATGATGGTACAAAAATGAATCTTTTATCATGTGATGAGAGTTTCACCTGAAAAGGAATTTGTTTTTGAAAGTTGTTGTTGTCTCATGAAGAAGACTGAGACTTCTGTCATGGGATCATGTTGGCTGTGGCTCTTTGTAGCACAGGAGTGTATTAGTCACACAGAGCTGAATACTTTAGATAGTTTTCAGCATGTCACTTTCCTTTTAAAAAGATAGGCCTTTTGAAGAACGTATTAAGAGTTTTTCAACAAGGATACTGACGTGTCACATTAGACAGCACTGAAGTCCCATTCTAGAGTTGTCTTCAGTAGAACCGAAGCAATTTATCTTATCTGAGTGGCCGCCTGCGCCCCTATAATCACAGGAGAAATTTTACTTTTATGCATATATATATATATGTATACATATATATATATATATATAACTTCTGCGGAGGTTCTGGGACACACCACAGTGTATTTCCAGGAGAGATCAAAAAACAACAACAACAACAAAACATAGCATGGGAAGGTCGTTCCACTGCCTTTGAGTGGGTTTGGATCAGGCCCCGCTGTGGTACTAAACCACTGGGCATGCGTCAAGGAACCCTCAGAAGAATTCTAAAAAAAATCTATTACGAAATAAAAGAACTTTAACCTCCTGAGCCAATTCGACGGGGAAAAACAGCCTCACTCTAACCCAAACATCTCCAGTGAAAATTGTTTTCACTGTTTTCTTTATCTACAATGAAAAAATCTCTCAGCAGCACAGAGTGCTCCACTGTTTTCTTAGCCTGTTCTTGATTAGTCAAAAAATACTAGGTCCAAACCTCTGACCTTCTGAGAACTGCTGAACTATACTCATATGGGTCAGTAACTTCAAAGTCAATGACTTTAGGTACTGTGAGTGATTCTAGATACAGTCTAAAGTGCTTATATACTCAAAGTCTAAATTAGGACAAAGTACTTTGGCACTGAACGTAAGGTCTCAGCTAAACATCAGTACAGTGTGACTAATTGTTCATTTTATATTTGGCCCCAGAGGGAAAGAAGAATTGAAGCACAACTTGTTACTCTGATTTGAAGTTCTTGTTCTTTATCTTTGAAAACTTGAGCAATGAAGAGCAACAACTAGATAGAAATCTAAAAACTCAAAGTCATGCAATCTATACAGTTACATTGAAGGGGAAGTAAGAGGGGTGATAAAACTTCTATTTGAAAACAACTACTCAAAAATACACATTCAAGGCAGTCACACAATGAGCTTCCAGTCTGATATGGTATCACCCACTCTTGGACCATATAACAGAGAAACACACACCACAGTCATCAAGACAGGAAAGACAGTCTTTACCTAGCAAACCCTCAGATCTTCCACATCAGCATAAAAATAAAATCCTCAACACAGTCGTGACAGAATTCGCATCTCTCTCTTCTTCAGTCAAGGTACAATACCCCATTAGAAAGGATTCTCTCCTGCTTACACTATTTAAATCCGCATAAACCGGAAATCTCAGATCAAATGCCCTAATAAAATATAATAAATACTTTATATGGCATTCTTGCCTTAATGAAGTCAAATACCAGCTTCCTTAAACAACTATTAACCCCTTCTGTTTTTGCATGTCAAGAGCGAGTACTGCATCCTTGTTTGCCTTCATTTTAAAAGGCTGACTTTTACAAGGCCCTGCTTCATTTGATTTCTTTAGCTTGGTTTGGCTGGCTCAACTGGGATTCTGCATCACTTGCTGTGATTTAACACTCTTGTTGTTCAACCTTTTACCAGGAAATCTCTTGTGGTTAGTTTGTAAATATTCCTCCTTCAGCAATAGGAACTTCAGCCAGAGGAATCTCTTTCTGCACTTATACTATTCAATGCGTGATGGTAGCAATACTTAAATGTATTGTCTTCCAGCAGAGCTCTGATTTGAGCTCCACTTTGTGGGAAGGAGTGTCACTAATTGCTATTATCTTTGCAGGATTTGGAGCTGTGTGGTTTTTGGAGAATCCTGTCCTTCAGAGAGCTCAATAAAAACATTAAGAACCAGTTCCTATGCAGCCTTACTCAAATAAATTAACTTAATATACTCCCCTAATGTTGGTTTCCTTCCTTCCTTCACAATGTCTCAATTAGTTCTTGTTTTTTTTTTTTACTTGTTAAAATGTCATTTAATTCGCTTTCCCTTGACTGTGTAAATATTTTGTCTCCACGTTTTTTTTACTGTCACTTTTCAAGGATTGCCTTTATGGTTTTCTGCTCAATTTGTCTAAAATCTACAAATTTTTGTGCAAGTTGACGAGGCTGAAGAAATGTTTAGAAGATTCTCTTGGCATGCTGAGGAATATAGAGCTCTCATTTAACAGCTCAGAGATAGGATTGGGAGCAAGGACTGAGGAGCTCGGGAAGAAGAACTTGGGAAGGAGACAGCCTAGCAGTATCTATGCTGGATTTTTTTTTCTCTTGGTTGAAAATACATAGCAAAATTCTTTGAGGAGGGTGATCTTGGACTCTGGTGTGTAATCTAAATTTTAGAGTGAAAATTAGGTTATACTGTGCTACCATCTTTCAGGACTATAGACATCTTTCAGCCCCCTAGAGAAAGGGTTGAAAGGATGTTTAAATATGGTGGCCAACTTCAGTATGTTTTGACTTAGCTTTAGCAGACTGTACAGTGCTGATTTTCTCCAGGTTTTATTTTATTGGGCAGTTGTATAGAGGGAAAAAAAAAATGTTAAGATTTCTACTGAGTGAGAGAATGCAGCATAAACTCCTTCTTTATTATACATCAAAGAATGTTTATTTGGGATTTTCCAAAAACAGGAAATTCATTAATTTGCACTATGTTAGATACTGAGATTCCAATCCCAAGATGTAAACTCATATGAAATCAAAGTTTATTAATTCTGTTGTTTTGGAAGACTTAGAAATAAGTTCCCTTATAGCCACCATAAGACTCTGGGACAGAAAATTACAGAACTAGTCACAAGCAGAGAGGAGTTGCCATTTAAGCAATTGCTTGAAGCTGAGCTGGAAAACATATCTTGCCTTGGGCAGAGTGCTGCACAGGAATAATTTTCTCATCCAAGGAAAAAAATAATGCTTCTCAAAATGAATGCAAACTCTCCAAAAATCATCCCATTATTTATGGGATGATAATCCTCCCATTATTTCATTCTGTCCTAGTTTCTGGAATCTGTGTTTAAAGTTAAAAAGGACTCTTAGTCATGCTAACATTTCATTAAGCAGAAATTTAACATGTTAGGATATCAAATTGGAGCCCTTATCCTTCAACACCTATGGACTGCTGAGGTAACAAAACACTTAAGAACTTAATAAATCAACAACTATTTTTAAATCATCGATTTTCCTTGTTGCTTTATGAATCTGACTAAAAAACTTAATTGTTTCTATGCATTTTTAAATCTAATTGCTTAAATCGGCTGCACTCCTGCATTTTATAAGGAATTTGCTGCCCTCTATTGATCAGTTATATTAAATATGACAGCTGATCAGTATTTAAACAGAAATGTTCCTCTCTGGGCAGGTCAAACTTAAGTTTTTCATTACTCAAAAGGAATTTGTTGCATTTGTTAAAAAGAAAGAAAGAAAGAAAGAAAGAAAGAAAGAAAGAAAGAAAGAAAGAAAGAAAGAAAGAAAGAAAGAAAGAAAGAAAGAAAGAAAGAAAGAAAGAAAGAAAGAGAGAAAGAGAGAAAGAGAGAAAGAAAGAATAAAAAGTAATCTACTTACCAAATTGTTTTTTTCCCTGAAGTCTTCAAATAGGTGTCATTGAAACCTTTCTCACTCACAAGTTTGTAATCCTGCAGAGAGAAAAAGACTAGAACTGTTTTATTTTGTTGCTTTCTTTTAACATTCTGCAAGTTGATTTCCAAACACAAGAGAAAAATCAAACTAAGGAGAGCCAAGGCATCTAAAAATAACTTTAAGCCAAACATTCTGTCTGCCCGTTAAGGGCGCAGCCATATTTTCCAATAGTAAGAAGAAATAGTAGGAAAATTGTGGATTGTCTGATGCCAAGTTCATGCACCTGGGTCCAGCATCAACTGATGCTACTTAAAGTAGTAATAATCCAAGAGATTTGCATTTAATTAATTGGCCACCCTTGGCCACAAATTCTTCAGTTCTCTGTTCTACACACTCCACAAATGACTCTACCATGCCACAAAAGGACTTCTGGGATGTCTTGGATGAGACAGTGCCAAAGGCTGAAGGCTCCTTGCCCAACTGTAGAAAACAAATCTGTCAGCAGAAGGTAGCTGCTTTTTAGAGAAGGCCCGAATGTGGGTGTAACTGGCCTTGTTTTAGTCTTGCAAGGTATAAAATGAGGTACAATTCCTGGATAACCACCGTCAGTGACATCTTTAGGCATTTCTGTGCCATGTACATTAGCCTCTCCCCAGTCTGGATGTGAAAACAGGGCCTTGTCCATATAAGAGCTAAAACAGACAGGATCTGCTTCAGACCCAAGGCCTTAACCAAGTGGCCTCTGAAGGCAGGCTGAAGGCTCTGCTCTGTGTCATTTCAAGATGTAATCACAAAATGTCTCATCTTGAGTGTTCTTGTTTCATTCTAAGTGTGATGTCATTTTTAAAAGACGACCAGAAAAAATTGTGTCGTGTGTGTGTGTGTGTTAAAGTACAATGAAAGTGTTCTATTGTAATCTTGATCTTAAACATATGTAATGGCAACACAAGGCAGAAAAGAAGAAACAGGTAATGTGAAGATCTCATGCTTCCTGAGCTTCACTGGATCTACTAACAGCAATTGTACCAAATGTTTGCCCATTGCGCAGAGCAGGTGAAGCAGGTTGGACGGTCAGAGCAGAGCTTGGCTGCTCTGTAAGTCTTGGCCGCAAAAGCAGCTTCGCATACTAAAATGTTGACCCTGTGGGAAGCCACAACATGTCCTAGAGATTTAGTGTTTGTCAATTTAGCCAAAAAAAAAAGTCTTTAATCCTACTTGAAATGGCTTTTCGTTTGTTGTCTGAGTTGTGTATCCAAGTTTCAAAATTATGACAGAGGAAGGGCAAGAAAATTTGCCAAGAAAATATTTTCTCATTAGTATTACTTGAGTAGTACAAGGTGCTGCTTATTTTTTAATGTCTTGTTCAAAACAAAGCAGTGTTTTCTGGTTTATTGCTGCATCTTATAGTAAAAAGTGTCAGGCAAAGACATTCTTGTAATTTACAGGTTACAGTTAATACCTACACTTAATGATTTGGAACAAGCTGCCCAGAGAGGTTGTGGAGTCTCCTTCTCTGGAGATCTTCAAAACACACCTGGATGTCACCCTGTGCCACGTGCTCTAGGTGTCCCTGCTGGAGCAGGAGGGTTGGACCAGAGGATCTCTAGAGGGCCCTTCCAACCCTAACCATGCTTTGTTTTTTTTTTTTTAAGTTCTGTTAACATATATCATTTTCTGCTGATTCATTTATGGAGCAACTGGAGTATTAAAACCTAACTTGCCTCATCACATTGCTGCAGCTTCTGCAGAAGACCCCATGCACCTTGTGGATTGCTAATATGCAACTGCCCACCCGATTGGTTAATGTTCTTATAGTGCTCATCAATAAATTAACTGAACTGAGTCAGTTTGGGCTTTGAAGTACTTCTTGAAAATTAACTCTTTTTAAGGATAAACACTTAGTATACTTGTAAGTTTAGTGCAAGGAACCAGAAAATGCACCAGCTAAATACTGGAGATGAAATCAGCTTAGCAGTAAGAGTAGTAACAAATACCCGTCTCCTTGCCATATGGGATAACAAGTGTGAGGACATATGATGTGTCACTATGCAGTATGCTTTATGTATCATAATAGTTTGGATACAACTTCCTCAGTTTTGCTTACCTCCCAACCATCTGAGTCTTAATATATTGTGTATAAGCAAATTGTTTCAAAACAATTTGTTAATAATTAATGTTGGCTTGATCTCATGGTAGGAGAACAGCTATTGGGTATGTGAAAGAAATAGGATATGTGATATCTCTTGTCTGTAGGGAACTTTGGGGGAAATATTACATATTTCCACAAAAGCTAAGGAAACAGTTTTGATAAAACTCCTGCAGATAGATATAAAACTTGTCAATAAAAATATCTGAGGAGTAGATCTCAGCAGTTTACAAAGCTCATTTCAAAATGTAAGAGCTACCTCCTGTCTCCTGCTCTGTTCAGTATGTTTCTTATATTTTATAGACTGCATAAATTTTATAATTCATCTTCAGAAAGCTGGAGGATGGGGATAGATTTCAGTGTGATTTCAACAAAGCAGAGAACAGCAGTAAGGAATGCAATGAGACTCAACAGCCTGTATGCAATGTGGGTAAAGCTGCCTATTAAAAGAATACATGAGATCACAGTGTACCTACAGCTGGAACCTGACCTAACAATGTTCTGCTTTGTCAAGATACTGATACAGGTGCCCTTAGACAAACCTGGAGGCATTCTGTAACACCATATACATGTCACTAAATAAATGGTCATAATCCAAAAGTCAAATCCCACCATACCATATCTTTCTTTTAATACACAGATTTCAGCACCACTCACCTGAGTGCTGACTCCTATCTAGCCCACTTTGCAAGACCTATATTTAAATGTAGCAGTAAAGTACAGTTTGTGCAAGTTGAAGTACATGACTTCAACTCCTAATTCTTTTTTTTTGCCTACAGCTCATCTTGTTTGATCACTTTTTCCTCCTCTTTTATCTCTAAAAATAATTCAATTTATACTCATACATTTGTCAATTAATTAAAAAATATTCTTCTTTGTCTTACTTGACTAGAAAACTGGGCAAAGTTGCTGCCAGCAAGTGCATTTTGAAGCCCTTGGGGGTACAGAAGAAAGCCAAGAGTATAAACAGAAAATCATAGCTAAATGACAACCTGCAGACCTGAGGCGCAACTTATTCATGGCCAAGGAACCCTAGAGACAGTTGTTACTACTGGGTACTTATTGCTGTAGAGAGATGTTGATACGGTTTATGTTGGTTGTTTGAAAGCAACAGTGTCTTCTTGCTATAAATTCCCTGCTTACTCCTTACCTAAGGTCACATCACAAGAGGAGCTTTCTCTGAGTATTTAATTGATGGCAAGGCATCAATTGGCTTGCTCTTAATGGAAGAGCAATTCCAGTTCGGCAGCTTGCAAGTTGCTGCATACAAACCAATGACTGATGAGCTTAATGTTCCACTGTTTTGCTCTACAACAGTTATTAGGGAATGGTACATGAACTGTTAAAGCCTGAGAATTTTCTCTATTAGTTACCAGTTAGAGTAGCAATCATTGCTTCACTGGTCTCATTAGAAGACACTGTTAGTCTCCCAGGAATCAAAATCAAATGGCAGTTTCTGAATTTCTCCACTGAAAGAATCACTAGGAATTTCTTGTCTCTAAATATTAAAATAGTGCTTCATTTTTTTTTCTTAGATATATGTTGCTTTTTCAAATACTTCAAAAGGAAATGGTTTTATGTGCTTGTTCTTGAAGCATTTATTTGGCTACTGATTTTAACACAACTATTCATTGGAGCGGCTTCTCACACAGAAAATAACAAAGTGATCTGAAATAGCTGACATATTCATCATCATTTACAGTAAAGTCTAGTTGAAACTAAGGTTGTCTACCTCATGGAAAAATCTGATTGTTTTAAATATTCCTTTCATCCCAATGAGAATGTAAAGTCAACATGACTGACAAATGGAAATTCCAAGAAAAATGGAATAGCATTATCACAGTTTTCCCTCTAACATTTGGAAATTATGTGACATACAGTGTTTCATATTGTTTGGATCAAATCTGATGAAATTGGTTCACTCTGTGATTGATTTCAAAGTAGTGTTTCCCAAGACAACCTACTATATCAGAAAAGTTTGGTAGTGTGAAAAGATTAATTCCTTTCCTTCCCTCTCATATTTTTAACTCTCTACCCATCTGCCTGTTGTCCTACATACCCTCACATATCCTGTAGCAAGGATGGGGAAAGACAGATGCTCCTTTGATGCCAAATGAAGAGAATCATGTCCCAGCTCTAGCATTTCTGTTGATAGTTCTAGGACAGTCATGGATGCAGTGCAATGAGCAAGAGGATCACTCGCAGATCAAACTCTTACCTGGACTCTAGGCTTGGGTCGGCCTCTCATTGTTGGCAGAGAAACTAACATATCCTAGTCCATGGCTGGACCTCTCATGTGCTACTTCTGTAAAAACAACAAGACCTTCCACAAGAAGGGGTAAGGAAATGATTTCCTACTGTAAATTAGGAATGAAGTCAGTGACTGTTTGGACAGAATAGCAAAAATAAATGTTTTGAGTTCCTCTTTGACTTTTAATCACAGTAAAAGAGAAAGGAGGGCTTTAGTTCAAGTCACTGGACACGGTATCCTCACCTCTAATTTTACTGATCATAGCATCACATCTTAGTCACTGCCCAGGGTTGACAGGGGCAAAAGAGTTGATTGTCAATAAATATCAGTAGGGTATTCTAAGTGAAGCAGACATGTCTCCTGTGATGAGATGGTTCGTCTCCCTTCTCATTTTTCCTTTCCCTGCCCCTCTTGGATCTCCTAGAAAATTCCTAGAAATTTTGGAAAGCTCCTCAGTGAGAAAGGTTTGATTTTTAGCTGGGTGGTCTAAGCCTTCATTTGATTTTTCTCTTGTTTTTGTTGGAATCGAGTTATTCTTCTATAGAGAATTTTTGATCATCATGAGATTGAACTGTTTGGTTTGAGTGGGAGCATTGCATTCTCACAGACTCCATGTATTCATTCATCAGCAAAAGTTATGAGATTATTTGACATTAAGCATGTGGTGATGAAACACATGCCATCGAATATTGCATGGTAACTGCAGTCTGGGGAGACTTGTTTTGTCTCCGTCTGTGTAGCAAACTGCTGTGAAAGCATTCCTTCCTTCCTGAAGAAGTCCTGGCAGATATTTGGTGGCATCGGGTAGTATAAAGATTTCTGATAACTTTTTAATGATCCGAATTAGCCGCTAGATGTCATTGCTGCTTTGTGAAAGGGGAACGGTTCGGCACAAGAGCGGAGCTTTGGGGCACCACACCAGCCCAGGCATCGCTGCAAAGGCCTTGCCATGGGCATCCCTCGCAACAGCGGTAGATTCACATGCAGGGACCACACGAAGTCTGTGAATAAAAGCATTTCTGTTATTTTATGAATGTTATCGGAAGATCTTAGAGATTAAATAGAAACCATTAATAAGATGTGAAAATACGTAATAGTCTAATAATAAATATAATAAATATTTAAGTTAATTTCCTAGTTAGTTTCTTATTTGTTTCCAAAAAAAAAAAAAAAAAAAAAAAAAAAACCTAAATATAGGATTGAATGTAAAGCACCAAACAAATATCTTTTCTTTCAGGGATTTGTTCTTTCTTCTGAAATCTTTAAATGAAAATAAGAAGGTGTTTGCCTAAAAGATCCTCTATTTTGAAAAGTAAATCAAACTTAGAGTGGCAATGAAAATCACAGAATAAATAAAAGTTGCAAAGAGAGACATTCACCCTAGTCAGGAGACTACAGATGACTCAAGAGTTCAGCTGTAATGGATTGGTCACTGCTAAATATGCCCTTAATCCATTGTTAAGAGTCCCTGGAATGCAGTCAGGTCAAGATTTAAAAAAAAAAAAAAAAAAGAAAGAGAAAAAGAAAAATGAATGGATGCCCAAAGTTAACAGTGTTCAGGGCAAGAGTTTCAGAGGCACAAATGGACAGTGTGGGTCTTTAGGGGTTTAGTATCTTGTCCTTTAGATATTCTTCATGTTAAATCAATATTTTCTGCCCTAATCTGTAAAAATTTGAGAGCACACAGGGCAATCGCTAATGTTAGCAGGTCCTCACTTGTGTCTCACCACCCAGGGGGTATGTACAGTTAAAAATCATATTTCCATGATTCTTGTAAAAAAGGGTTTGGCATTTTTGTAGTGCATAAATATTCTATAATGATTTAGTATTTTACAGTGTAACTATAGTAGATTTGCATATTGCAATATATCTCATTACAATTAAGCTGTCTGTGCAATGCAGGAGTCACTGTTATGAATAGTTGCATATTTTTGTTCCCTAGATCGTTATTCAGGACAAGCTGAGTTTGTCAGTGACAGTAAATTGCATTTTGACAGATTTTTTTGCCCGGGTGCTTAGTGAACTTCTCTCCTGCTGCTTTCTTATAAATAGCGGGCAAACCCTGCCTGCAATTTAGGACAGGAAAGTGGACAAATAAGTTCTTTTACAGTTTTCTATGAATTTGTATTGAAAGAAATGAAGGTCTAAGGAGAGCCAGCAACAGGCCATTCTCCAAAATATTCGTGGTTACCTGCAAAGCTCCCTATGCTCACATTTCAAGCAGCATCCGGGAAAATAGTAGGAACATGGGGAGGATTTTCCTTCCTCCCACTCTCCACGGCACAGTGCCTCCACACTGAGTTGTATTATGCTGGCACTCTGGGAGACTAATATTTGGAAGCACAGTCATGGCTGTGACCTTTTCTTGCTGCATTTTCCCTGGCAAAAGTTCCACCCTGCCTTTTCCAATGTTCTCAGCTCTCCAGGCCTCATTTGGTTTTGCTTTGGATTGATTCTATTTCTATCAGCTCCCCCAGAAACACGAATATCTGCAGTTACACGGCTCATATCTCCCCACGGAAGGTTTCACTGTGATGGCAATGGCAACCTTGCTTTTAGACACAGACCTTCATTTCATTCTGTCAAGATGCCCATCTTGCCACCTGGTGTCACTTTTGTCTGTGTCAAGTCATATTGCTTCTCTCTGAAAAAACTGTCCTCACATGGACCTATGGGTTGGATGAAATTAGATCATTTTTCTCATTTTATTGCTATATGAGAAAAAGTCAGACATTCAGGCTTGGACTACAGAGATAAAAATCTGGGAAAAAAAATAAAATTAAAAAAAAAAAAAAGATTTGAAAACTGTTTATTTGTTTTCTGAGGGAAATAATAGCTTAAATCATTCCTGAAAAAAAATAAGGCAGAGCCTAAATGATAATAAATGATTATAGTTGCTTTTGAAAACCTTGTTTGTCATCTTTTATTTGAAAATCTGGGACCACAAATTTATCCTGTTTCTGTAATACAGTGTTAATGCGATCTTGTATCATTAGATAATTTTGCAGATCATGATTAATAGCACTAAAAAGATAAAATAGATGAAAATATCCATTCTAAGTAAGAGAACATGAAAGCTACTGTTACAAGCTGCCTTTTGGATTAAGCTCTTGTAAGCATACATATAAAGAGACACTCATACATGTACATTAGGAGAAGAGTGAGATAATACATTTGACATTGTCACTTACTTTCAGGGATCTGCAATCATTTGTGCACTTGTAAAATGTAGAAGTTGTCCTTCTGCATTGGTCTGACAAAAGTGGAGAAACAATTGGGAATTGTGCACCAGGCATGAATGTCACTCCGTTCGTGTCCCAGTGGGATCCACCGTCTGGCTGGTTTGTGTCTATAGTGCCCCTCACAAATAAAATTACACGTGATGTTGTGATTTCTATTTGCTTAAATGGCTTGTGTCCTCAGCCGGAAAATTTCTGGATATAACCTTGAGCATTACTCTATAGGAAATCTAATAAATAAATAAATAAAACATTATTGTTTTGCCTATGATGCCTGCTTATATCTAGACAGGAGTTGGTTGCAAAAGTGCGTTTAGCGATAGATGCATGGGATTTGATTTTGGCATGTAGTGATCCTGCTTAACAACTAATACTGCAACATGTGTAAAAGTGTACCTGTTATGTATTTCTTTTCCTTTTATTATTTTACTGAAAGAATCTTGGATGTTTTGAGTTCCCAGCCTACCAATGACAATATTTTTTTCCTAGAATAATCCAGAGCATCTAAATGCTTCTCTTTGATCATTGAAAGCATCTGAGAGACAGGATGTTCTACTTCTTTCATTTACACACAACTGGCAAAATTCTGTGAATCTAATGATCAGGTTTCAAGAGGAACCTGGCATTGACTTTTGTAGAAATTACTGATGGCTGTGTTTCACTATAATGGTAAAGGTCCAGGTATAAGACATATTTAAATGACATATGAATGGCATAACAACGGTGATAATTCCATTGCTTCACTTCCATGTGCTTTATCAAAGCACATCCTTATAATAATGCTTTTTTTTCTCTAAAAAGCCACTGTAAAAAAGAAAATATTTGCATTTAATAAAACCAATATTCTCTGTTGAGCGCCAGAGCAGATGTAAAGTGGTAGCAATACATATGACTTAAGTTGAATTTGAATGCACAGCTCCTGAACCCTACAAACACCTCATTTTCAATATCAAAATTCCCTAAAGAGTTAACCTTCTATATGTGTATTCAGCCAGATTCATGTCAATCTTCACAGGACCGGGCTTCTTGGCTTATACCTTAACCCCAGTCACGGACAGTAAAATGATTCTTCTCTGCCTATCCACCCACAACGGGCTCAATCGAGGCAGATGCAGCAGAGCATAAAATGAAGCGCACAGACTGGTAGTTGTTTGGAAATCTGGTCCTCAAGACAGAAGGAGAACTAGATCCCTTTCCTTCTGCTGCTTGAGGAAATTCAGATCACATTTCTTTCCTTTCAGACGGATACCTAACCATAGTCCATAACTTGTTCTCAGCATCAGCAGAAATTACAGAACAGCTCCATAAAACAAATGGTGACAAATCTCTAGGATAGCCACAGTTCCCCCAAGAGTCCTAAGCAAATTTAGATTTAAACTCCTAAATCATTTATTGAAGCCAGCTTCATGACCAGAGGAAGGGAAATTAACTAATGTGAAACCAGGATTTTTAAAGATTTTGGTGCCCTTCTGGGGAATCAAACATCAGTAAGTCTGATTTCTGTTTTGGGCAGATTGGTAAAAATAGAATTTGTAAGGTTTTCGTACAGAGAAGTATGTAATCACTTTGCAGTCACAAGCATGTCTCCTAGGCATAGTAAAGTTTTTCAAAGCAGAAAATGAACTAGTGGATAAAGGTCACATACTTGATATGATGTTCTTAGATTTCTAAAAAGCTTTTGATTAGGTCAGTTATCAAAACCATTTAAAGTAGATATAGTTTAATGGAGTAAGAGGGAGGATCCTCCTGTGGATTAATAACTGCTCAAAAGATACTCAACAAAAAGTAATCGTAGACAACTAATGAAGTCCCACAGGCCTCCAGATGTTCAACATATCCGTGAATGGTCTGGGAAGGAGGCAAGTAGTGAGGTGACAGGTTCTTTTAATGATAAAAAGTGTCTAGTCAGAATTAAAACCATCCATGAAATATTTTAGAAGGATTCTTGTGGTACAGAATAACTACAAAAGAAAACGGTAAATTAGATTTTGAAAAAAAATGGGCGTGTGTTTAGCTGGAAAACTACACTTACCTCTGTAAATTTTGTTACGCATTTTTCACATGTGCATTTCTTTTAATAAATTTTATCATATTAGGAGATAGATCATATAGATCATTCCCAGTTTTTTTTCCAGTACCTCATAATCATCTCATACTTCTTACAAATAAATACATCCAAATCTTCATGTAAAAGAGAAGTCATAGATCCCAACAGGTTCTGTTTTCCCTGACAAAAATGTTCCTTTTCCTTTGTGTCAAGTAAAATTCAGCTCAAAGCTTTAAGCAACAGGTCACAGGGCTGCCTGAAAGTGAGAAGTATTGGGCAAATTTAGTCTTCAATACTAGTTATCCCTGAGGTTTCTATTGTTAGAAGACCTCCAAAAAGCCTAACTGTGGCCTAAGATAGTTGTGCCCCTGAGTAAGACTGGTTTATCTGTCAAGTAGCAAAAGCCCAGTTTAAATATTATCAAGCCGATTCGGAATTTTCTCCATATAATCTGAACAGCAAGCTCATTCTTCTATCATGCTGAAACTGAGGAAAGATGCAAAAGGCAAAATGTAGCTTATGTGAATAAGGTACCAAAATCCAGATCTCCAGAACTACACAGGCTGAAGGACAGCACGAATCAAAGCAGATAAACACGTTGCATTTTTTTCCTAAGCGTAGGTTTTGAAGATATTTGTTGTTTCTGAGGGAGGCATGATGATTGCTGAGGGAGGACCTGCAAAGCGACTGGTTCCTCAAAGACATCCTGAGCTGGAATCTGCTCCCCAGGGCCTTGCCAGCCCCTGAGCACGTTAGCGTCTCTGTACCAGTCTGACCAGTCTGAAAAATGCTGTAGGACAGGATCAGGCCCTGAGCAATCCTGTAATCCTATCTTATATATTTCAGGAGGAAAATCCACATTATCTCATTGCCTAATACCATTCATGGGATACAACAAATCAGCTTAAAAAAATCCTATGGGATAAATACAAAATATTCCTTTTTGCTTTCAAGTTAGAATATTATAAATTGGGAGAGAGAAGGTAGAAGGAACAAAGGAATTGACACCTGAAATCAATGCATTTTGATAATATGGTGATTTTTAAAAGGTATATGCCAAATACTAATACACTTAGTAAAAGAGAACTTCGTAATTAAACTTCTAATTTAGGTTTTTTGTTTTTCATTTGGAATGGAGATGCCAATTCTCTTAGGGAAATACATACATACATACATACTTACATACATACGTATATACATACACACTCATATATATATATATACACACTTATATATTTATACAAACACACACACAAATATATATGTATGCCTGGGTGTGTCATTTCTTGCTATTGATTGATTATGATTTTCTAGTATATCTTCAAGAATAAAATCATAGGGAAAGACTTCAGTGAAATCCTGGCCTCACTGGAATCAACAGTATTACTGTGGCCCTTGCCACATGCTCACGTTACACGAGCAACACAATCTAACTGAGATACAGTTCTACTAGCCTTGAAAATAAAAGGGAGGATTTTTCCCTGTACACTGTTGTTCAGTGAATGTCCTTTTTATGCTTCCCTGGATAATAAGTAAACCTGAAATAAAACATACGTGCTAGTCCTAACCCCAGGTGCATTTTACCGACTCCCAGCCCGGTCAAAATGTAACCAAGGCTCTGGGCAGAGTTTTGCCAGCTTAAGCACAAAAGATTAGAAACTGCCTCTCAACCTGGGCTGGTTTAACAAATAAGCACAATATGTTACAGCTTTGGCACCTGCTGTCATATGACCACACCAGCCTCCAGCATTTTTTTTTTGCTGCTGTTTTTCTATTTTTAGTACATGTGGATGTGCTAAAGAAAAGTCTTGGAGGAGAAAAAAAGTATATAAAGTTAGCAGGTTGAGTCTGGCAGAGCCTGGAGTGAACTGCCCTGAAAATAGGGTCTTATCTCTTGGCTCATCAGTTCCAAGGTTTGGGGTGTCCTAAAAAAAGCAGACCAGGCTGAGCCCCAACACAGCCCTACAAAGCAAATGCTACCAGGGGACACGGCTTCTAACTGGCTGCGTTCAAGGGAGAAGACAACTTCCCTGTGCTCTTGCAGGGAAGAGGCTCTTTGCAGAGAGGAATCAAGCTGCTTTGCTGGGCTTGCAGAAGCCTGTCTGGGTTTGGGGGAAAGCATCATTCTTGCAGAATGGATGAAACTGAGGTCCTGGCCTGACCATGGCAGATCATCTCATGCCAGTGCGAGCAGGACCTCACATGTCACTCTGCTGAAGACCATCCCTTCAATCTGTGCTTTCCACTTAGTGATTCTATTAGTGCAGCTGTTGTTGCTTTCCTCAAAGCCTCCCACGCGACAGAGAAGCCCTTCAGATCTGTTTTCTGCTCCCACTCAACCACATGCATCTCCTTCCCTCCAAACAACCTGCAGCACATCCAGAGGATTGTCCCCAAAACTGTGTCCTAGGACCACAGGTCTGCAAGGCTACCCTAGGCCTCCCCAGGCCAGGAGTGATGCAGGGCGCCTGATCCAATCCTGCTGAGGTCAATGGCAAGGTGCCCATCCAGCCTGGGCAGAACAAAAGTGTTGGGTTTGGCAAATCATTTCCGTTAATGTAGGAGACAATTACTGATGCCTCTTTGCAAATTGCTCTTCATTGACATTTTTATAACTCGATAATTTCTAGTTGTGTTCCCATGTTTGCCTCCTTTGTGTATAGTTTTCCTATTTTTGAGCACATGGTTCACAACATTTAAACAAGCACTCACAACAAATTACCTGCTCAACTGGGTTCTGTGAAAAGGGGCCCTGAAACTTATTTACAAATTAGGTGGACTTAGACAGGGAGGGAGTAGTTACCAGGAGTGGGCTGTGGGTGCATACTCAAAACTCTGCATATGTTTTATCCATAAATGCCCTGTATTTGGGGGGAGCCCCCACAGTCCGGGAGCAGAGTCTGCGCTTTTTGCTAGAGACGCTTTTTCTTTCATCGTGAAAAATCCACTCCATTTTTTTTTCTATATAGAAACTGAATCTGGAAAAAAAAATCACATACTTTGTTTTTTCTATGCAAAAAAAAATAAATAAAAATAAAAAAAATCCGGGGGAATGATCCACTAGAAACAAATGGATATACAAACAAACCCACACCCGACTAATTTATTTTGCCATTTAAAGAATGAAATACACTTTATATCTGCTTGTGTATTTCTCTCCTATCGCTATACAATAAATAAAACATTGCTTATTTACCTCCTCCAATTTCCATGGCAGTTTAAGACACACCGATTACACGATTCAAACTTCTAAGCTGGTGCAAGCTCTCTGCGCTTTTTTTCCACACAGAAGCAATGGTTCCATACACAATTTCTCCTCACTTAAAACATATAATCTGTAAATTGGGAAGAAAGTGCATAATTTGGTTGATTTTATATTTTCCGTTTTAGTTGGTGGTGGTTTTGTTGTTGTAGTTTGTTTGTTCTAAAGCTCCGCAGTATTTTACTGCAAGGCACAGCATTCCGACTCGGGCCAATATTAACTCTCGTGTATCTGAATACCTCCGGCTAATCCTGCTCTTACCTTTCAAGACCTTAATTTCGTTGCAGTTACAAATTTTACCGGGTCCTTTATACCATATTTGGGATAAATGAAGTGACTGCGGTCTATTTTAAAAGTTGCCGACTGCTTTAGCAGATGGCTGCGTATGGACCAACTTTAAAATTCAGATGCACGTCAGTTTAGATGACTTTAGCACCACGTCAAAACCCCGAAAATTATTCATGCCTCGGGTTTTCGCTGTTCGGAATTGCAGCTGTTTTTCCTGGTTGTGATGTTTGGTGTTTTCCTTTGATTCCCCCAAAGAGAAACTGAGACTTGCCGTAATCTACGATCGTGTTTTATCGTCTCTCTCTCAATTTTTTTTCTTTCTTTTTCTTTATATTTCGGAACATCTTAAACAGTTTCTTGCCTGTATTTAAGAGGTCTTATCTGGCAAGAAAAGGCAGTGCCTTTCACTCCCAGCTCAGCGAGAAGTGATTTTAACTTGGTGCAGACCTCTGCTTTGTTTGTTTGCTTGTTTTTAACTCCCTGCCCTAACAGAAATGCAGGGTTATGCTCTCTCCCGCTTGCAGATGGAGCGAAGCCGTGTGCGGAGCCGGGAGCGGCGGGAGCTGCTGCCGCGGGTGCCCCGCGCTGCCTGCGCTTGGCCCTCGTCGCCCATGTCACCCCATGCAGGCCCGGGTCCCCGGGGAGGCGGGCACGGTGCTTGTGGGATCGAGGGAAGCAGAGAGGAGGGCTGCCATCCTCGGGCACTAAAGGAAAAGGAGCCTCTTTCATCTTTTCTGTCGCTTTGGCTTAGTTTACTTCTGTCCTCCGTCGCCCTGTAAGTTTAATCACATCGGATCTCCTTCAGTCAGACCTATTGACTGGAAGGAATTGAAGAATGGAAGAAAGAAGGAGAGAATGAAGGGTCGGAAGAGAGGGAGAGGATGATGATAAGAAAACGAGAAACAGAGAGAAGAGAGAGGAAAAGAGAGAGAAAATGAAAGAAAAAAAATAAGAGACTGAAAAAGAAGCAAAGAAGGAAAGAAGGAAGTAAAGAAAAAATGAAGAAAGAAAAAATGGGGAGAAAAAGTAAAGGAGAAAAAAAGGTAAAGCAAGAAAGAAAAAAAGGTAAAGAAGAGAGAGAGGAGAGCGAGAAGAGAAAGAAAGAACGAACAATCAGGAAAAAAAAAGAAAAGAACATGAAAGAAGAAAAAAAGGAAAGAGGAAAGAAAAAGAATAAGAAAGAAAGGAGAAGGAAAAAGAAAGCAAGAAACGCAGAGAGAAAAAGAAGGAAGGAGAGAGAAGGAGAGAAAAGAAGAAAACTAGGAATAGAAAAAAAAAGGCAAAAGAAAGACAAAAAAAAAAGGAGTGAAACAGAAAGAAAAAGTGGGGGCATTTTATAGATCAAGAGTTTATAGACAAGACAGAGACCCCCTCCGCCCATCCCTGGAGACACGCACAACACAGCCC
>NW_010587473.1:288502-320787 GCF_000705375.1 Tinamus guttatus
CCAAAGCTTTGCCTCATTTTCACTGACAAAAGCACTAGCTGGGCAAGGCCACCCCAGGGGAAGCTGGAGGCTTGAATGGAGACACCAGTGCAGCTGATTGCCCTTAAAGAAAAAACCTCCTGTTCTTCAATTGATACACGTCAAGGAAGTGCTAAAAGGAATTTTCCAGCTGTTGTTCATAAATGCCAAAACTCACTGAGTTGAATTTATGCATCTACCTGACTGTATCTGAGAGCAAAACTGATCTGTCATCTCCGATCTTGGCTTTGCTTATGATCCACACATTAGGGCCACAGGTCAGGAACAGAAAAACCAAATGAGCAGCATTTTTCAAAACCAGTTTCCCTGCTGAGAGAGTTCTTCAAGAATGATGCCTTAGGCTGGGTACCTGCCTCCCTAGGTAAACAGTTTAAAATTGCATTTGGGGTCCCTCACCTTTATTCGGCGGTGTCTGTGTTCATTCCCTTCCTGCCTCGCACTTGAGAAGGAGCCCAGAGGCTGGATTCTCTTTTAAACACAGTTGATTTCTGACAGGTTCTTAATGGAGCTGTCAGGTTCCTGCTGTACTGAAACCAAGTGCCTTTCCATCAGAGAAACACAAATAGCTGATTTTTTTTTCTTTCCAGCTTACTGTGAATCAATGATACTCAGGTGTTTGGAAATCATTTGGGGAAGAAAAGAAAATAAATTTAACAGCTTCATATATACAGACTGGATGAAAACTAGTTTAAGCACTCATGAAAAGTAGTACCAAGTTCAAACTGGGTCTTCTTAAATTGATCATCAAAACAGAAAGCTTTAAGAGTGCTTGCAAATAAAGCAACATCAGCAGCCATAGGCCTGACTACATTTTGTTTGGCCTATTCCTTATTCCTGCAGAAATATACTCCAAGGAGATCCAGCACTACCCCTAGGGCAGATGCCCAGGATCCAAAGGGAAACTCTCTCTTCCAGTGATGGCAAAATGCTTGGGCTTTAACGGGAGCAGGAGTGAGGCCTGCTTTATTTATTTTTTTTTAAAGATCCTCCAAACCGTACGATGATTGTTACAGTGACAGCAAAATGAGTCACTGTCTCAGGCCACCAATCACATTCCTGATGAGCACATGTTCACATATTAAAAACAAAAAAATCCCAATCAACGCTAATTGGCATCCTCGTTGGAGGTTTCTGCGGAGAATTCAGCAGTGGGCATGGGAGCAGAACTCCCTTCATTTTGTCCCCAAAAGAGGTGCCTCCATAGCAGCTAGGAAGGCCATTGGCATTGGGGTTGAGAAGCTTCTGTTATGACGGGACACGCAGAGCCTTGGTTCTCAGGATCCCATGGGGAACAACACAACCCCTTTGTGCTATGGGCTTTTCACAGGTGGCTGTTTCCATGTGACCTCAGGATGTCAGGGAGCCTTTCGATATCTGCAGAATAAGCAGGAGGGAAGCAGTACAAAAAATAGTTGGTCTGTGGATCTTCCATGCCTGCCATCCCTCTACCAGTTATCAGCTCCTAGGAGTCAAAAAAACTGTATACCTAGTGATAACATTGTATACCTAGTGATAACATGATGTTGTTTGTCCATGTTTGGTTGGTTTTTTTTTTTTTTTTTGCTTCCTTTAAAAGGTTATTAAATCCCTTGACAGCTGTAATCTAAGTTCAAGACCGTGTTTTGAAAACCATGCGGTGCTACGGACACAGACATAGCAGGAGAAGGGCAGGAGAGTGAACTTTAAGCATCTCTCTCCAGGAAGAAGACAAGAGAAGACAAGCTGCTGGAAAGCTATTCTCTTCGTTGTCCCTAGGACTGTCCGAGTCCTTTGAGTAACTCCTGAAGTCAAAGACAATAATGCTTTTCAATCATTTGGGTGGATTTGCATGTTCAAAAGCTTTACAAAGAAATAGAGCAGATAAAACTGCATGAATAATTTTCCACAGAGTGGTGATTTTTCAGATGACTGTTGCTGGTTGGCGTCCTTCCGCAGTGCTGTAGGTTCTGAGCAACTACAACAGCTCACGCCTGTGTCCAGCTCTGGTGCAAGTTTGACAAGTCTGGAGGGAGAGGCTGAGATTTATGGGCTGAATCCATATCTCCAGCACCAGCTGATATATGAAAGATGGAAGGAGAAGCTGAAATTTCTGGGTTCTTTTTCCCTCTAACCCTAGTGTTGGTATTTGCTTGTTCTATAGGAAACAGAAAATGTGGCTTGAGTAGCAGTATAAGATCTCAGCAACAATTTTCTCCCGACCACAAATGAGAGTTAATATCTGTAATAGGAGCACAGCAATATTTTAAGCAAGACAAAAGAATAAACGACTGTTAAAAGGACACTTACAGTGATTAATCTCTTTTGATCAAGAAGCCCCAGGTCACGCTTCCTTATTTAATGTTATCACAGTGAAATTTATACAGTTGTATCTTTCCCATTACTTAAAAATAAATAAATAAATAAATAAAAAGGCTTAGAAACATGCATTATACATGGTTTGTTATAACATACTTTGTAATAATATATGTTATAACATACTTTGTAAATGCATTACTGTACACTTATATAATTTATAATTCTACGAATAACCTCTATCTATATAAAAATAAAACATGCAAAGCAATGCAAGTAGAAGATATTTAAGAAGTATTCAATTGAAAGGGAAAATAAATGACATTCAGAGATTTAAAAACAAAACTATCCCTCTTATGCAGGCAGCCTGATAAACGACAAACAGAAATTATATGTGGAGAGACATATAATTCACCTTTACTTTCAGAACTTTAGTGAGGGTAGTCAAAGAGTGGCTTCAGCAAGAATGTGGCTTTGCCCTCTTCTGCACTGCATTGGAATATTTGCAGTTTATGGCAGTCTCTTCCAGGGCACTGTTTGGAAATGACATCATGCTGTGCAGCTCATTGCTGCTGATTAGCTTACTGCTCTCAGGAAGTCTCTGTTGCGCAGCCCTACAAAAGAAGCAAAGAAGCAGTAAAATGCAATCCATCCTTGGGATTGTTGTTTCCGCTTGCCAAGTTGAAAGGCATTAATCTGCCCATGGAATATGATCCTCATAACCAAACATACACGATTTCTCTTTGTTTGAAACTAAAAAGTGTATCACTTATCATCAGTGCCATCTATGAGCATACTAATTTGTTAATTCTTATGTCTTGTCAGGGTATTTGCAGTGGGAGAAGTGCGATTAAATCTGGGCTCCGGGAACATCCAGTTAATGCGGCTGCAATCAATGCTGTAGTAATGGCAATAATAAGAAACATACAAACCACCGAGGGCTTTTTTATGACAAATACTGTACAAATGCTTCTTTGAAAGAGAGTTTAGCAGCAGAAATATGATTTTGAAAGCACAGATCTCTTTTATCTGGTGTTCATTTGAAAGTGATTGGTAGGATCCCCTCTCACAAGGATTTCTGAGGATTTGTAAAATGGTTTTGACTGAAATCAGAACATATCAAAATCCTCCTCTTTTTACAAAAAACTCTTAAGAACAGTCCATACTGAACAAAAACATGTTTCAACAATTTAGAGTAATGTTGCTCTTTACTCTTTTTAAATGTTAAAATAATACTACCTGAGATATTAAAATACTATTTGTATCATATTAAAAAAAAAATCACAGAACATTTTCCACTTGGTATATGTCTGTATACTGGAAAATTTCCTGCATAAAATTTTGATCTTGATGAATTGGTATTTTTGACTGATGAAATACTTCATTAAGTAAGTCTTGTTCAGCTTTTGACAGGGCAATAATCATATTTAGATACATGCTCAAAATATAAGTTCTTGCTTTTTTGGGAAAGAAGACTTTACTAAGATGTGTTCAGATACCGGGATCCTCAGTTACTGGAAGTCCTTTGGCCTGCGATGTGCAGAACATAGATAGGATTACCATAATGGCCCTTTTGGCTTTAAAATCAATTGAATGTATCACTTCATATAAAATCATCTGGTACTTTCTATCCTGAATTGCAAATGGTAGAATATTCCAGCTTCAAATCAAATACTTGAATAAACACCTAAAAGTACTCAGAAGGTTTTTATTTATTCTCAGTGGGAGCACTGCGCAATCAAGATTTCTAAAAAAGCTTAAGGAAGATGTTGAAGGAGGCTAAGTGCATTGGAAAATCTGACTCTGCAGATTTTCAGTGGATTATCTGTCCATAAGAATAATACAAGTGAGCTTAGCATGCCTGGCACCCTGGTGTGTCGGGTTATGCACATTGAAGTCAATGCACATTTTAAACTGTCTATGTAACTTTTCTCTAGATCCCTGTGGAGTTACTCTCTTGGTTTTGCCTGGGCTTTCTTTCTGTTACTCATTCCCAAAGCTTCAGACTTCTCAGAATTTCTAGCTTAGCCTTCTTCTCTTTAGGGACTTGTGATAGCTGAGGCAGACACACTCGGGTTTTACAGAGTTTATAAACTCAGTACCTCTTTTGTTTGGACAGTAAAGAAGGCAAATACATTAAGTTCAGCAACAAAGGAGAAAAGAATATTTTCCTTTCTCAAGTTACTCGATGTCTGCAGATGTTTTTCAAGCCTTAAATCAGTTTTCGTGGATCTAACATTGTCCTCATGAATATTTTCCTCCAAATCTTGGAGTTTCTACCTTATGCTCACCTTGGCTAGACCTGCAATCAGAAATAGTATCTTCAATGAAAGCAGATTCTCCCTTATTTTTAATTTTCTTGCCGAATTTTTCTTTCCTCTAAACCTCTCGGCATTTGCCTCTGTTTTCTTGGTGTTACTCTGTAGGCCCTTCCAATAAACCTGACTTTTTCTCATGAGCAGCACTGTGGTCCCTCTGCACTGCTCCCTGAATGACATCAATCACAGTTTAACAATCTCCTGCTGTTTCTGGCTCTGGATCTCATGTCCTGCTGCATCACTTGCTGCATCTCAGATGCATACTGATAATAAAGCAAACTGTTGCATTAATCAGATTTCACAATTCACATATAGTGAGATTATTTAAATTGTCATATCAATTTTCTCCTTTGTGGAGCAATAGATATAAATATTTGTCTTGGATCCATATTGTGGAGAAAATCAGACCTAAAGGAATTACCAGAAGGGCATTAAGTGTTCCTTATGAATATAAGCTTCCTCTGTGAAAAACTGCAACTTCTCCCTCAAAGGAAGTTCTTCATTTTTTTTTTTCTTCCCAGAGCATGTGAAACACTTAGCAAGTCTTCTCCCAGATGATGAAACTCATATTAATAATCTCTCACTTCCAAGGTACTCTTCCAAGTGGAACATGATTCAGGTCACAGAAAAGTGTGCATCTAACTTTTCCTCTTTAGATAGCTACTCCTTATAGCCCTAAGAAAATAGGGCAGGACTGCAGTCACATTGACTTCAGTGTTTCCATTGAGGTTTTTCTTCTATTTACAGTCCAACAGCTATAAGAATATTTTTTAACTGGATATGAGGAGAAAACAAAAAGCAAAAATCCCACTCCCTGTCATTTCCCTAAAACATTTTGTTTACTTCAAGCTTTTTCTGACCTCTAAGATCTATTATGCTTCCTAAACAGTTTCTTGCAGTGAGGTTTTATTCCAGTGTAGAAAAAGCCACAAAAATACTTTCCATTGAAAATTTCTTGCCTGAAAATGTTTGCTTTAAAACCTTACATAAAACGGGAGGAATATTTATTGACTTATGACAGAGTGGCTGGGGAAAGGAGTGAAAACATGGAGTTGATCATATTTTGAGTCAACTGTGCTAGTAAACTGGCGTAGAAGTACAAAATGTTCTTGACTTCACACAATGGCAATAGTAGAAATGCTATTTTCATGCTGTTCACTAGGCCACACTTTCTCCAGTGGAAGCATTCAAATATTTTATGAATTTTTTACTAGGTTGGTCTTGCTCTTTTTTGTCGTCTTCTGATTTCAGGGACAGGCAGATTCTGTAGACAACGTGCAAAACAACCCAACCTCAACTCTGCAATACTGTGCAAGTTCTGTAATTTCAAATTTAGGCAGGTGCAGTCCAACTTAGAGGTAACAATAAAGAGATGACCATTGTAAAGGTCACAGCAGAGAGAAAAAAAATTAAGCTGCCTTTTTCAGTTTAAGAGATGAACTCAAGACTGGTAACAAACCTTATTTGTATCTTTTAAAGAACATAGATGGTAATATTCTATTATAAATAATAAACAAATACGTAAAATATTTGTTCCTTTTGGCCAACGAGCAGTGAGAAAAAATAGCAATGTGATTTGGTATCTGTAGGGAGGGTGGTAAAATCTATGCAGAAATACTATTTCCAGGTTCCACATTTTGTTTTGTTAAGAAGTTGGAGAGGGTAAAAAATAGAGTAAGGGAAAAAGTACATGAAAAGGATAACAAAGAACAATGCCTGATGAACAAAAACAGAGCCAGACAAGCTTGAACTGTTATGAAAACACAGGTTTTAACCATAAGGATGATTCAGCATGGGAATGTGCTACTAAAGGTAGCGATGGGAAGCAACACAGATACGCTGGACCTGTGCTGTTCTAAATCTCCTTATACACTGAGACCTTAGAAATCACCCTTTCCAACAGGAAAAAAAGAGTTCTTGGCTGTCTCCAGCAAAGAGTGGGTAGATTTTCCTGAATGCAAGACAGTCCATCCAAGAGTTTTCTTGCTATCTTTCTTTGATATTTTTTTCCCGTGCAGAGCAGTGTATCTTGGGGCAGCTAAATAGGGAAACGTCTTTGGGTCTTATGGCCGAAAAAAAAAAGTTCCTCACAAAAGCAGTTGGATTCATGGGAAAAAAAAAGTAGGAAAGTTGCTCTTGTAAAACTGAGGACTATAGAGACTGCAATAACTGTATTTTTCAAAACCATTTGGCAGGTTTGCTGGTGCTGAGTAGTGATGACAAAATGTTCAACAAACCAAAAATATTCCATCTGTTCACTAAAAAGATGGAATTCTGGAAAGCAAGACAAATTACAGGAAACAGAGAATTCTTCTCTTCATCAGGACATTTCAGCACTCTCAGCTCAACCTGTCCACTTAAGTGGTATTAAAAATCATTAAAAAGCGTCTTTGAAGACAGCTACATTTAGTGTAGGCATCAGCACAGCGAAGGTGAGCGGGAAGGGCAGAGCATCAGAAGAGCCATGCCCAGGAGACCTTGCTAAAAGCACGGCTGAACCTCATCCTCCGCAAGCTGTGTGTCCCTTGGGGCCCTGCGGCACAGTAGGCAATACTGCTGCAAGGCATTTTCAGTCTCTAGAGGAGGAGGAAGTCTTACTTGTGAAGAAACTCAAGCTGTTTGGGAGAGGACTGGCTGCTCTTGCTCTGTTGGGCTTTTCCTTCCACTGTTTGTCTTCACTACTTCTCTGTATCTGCTTGTATGGGAGGCTTTGCAGAAGGTCAGCAGGGAAGAAAATGGACTGTTCACTCAGCTTTACTACTTCATGACCATTTCTGAGAGTAACACACACAATGACAAGGTGAGAAATTCCCTTCAGTGAATTATCTAGGACACCCTTGAAGAAAATTGAGTAAAACAGACCCTTTAGAAGTGCCTATCACCTCTAGACCTATGAGTTCCTGACATCTCAGAGATGGGGACAAGCATCATCTCTCCTTGGGCAGATCACACAGAAATGTGTAACCTTTGAGCTCCATTTGCACCACAAGCTTGTTCTGCTGGACAAATGTTTCACAAGTCTAACCTGAGTAAAATCTGAGATCTTTTTAGAGTGCATTACGTCTGAATTGCATTGCATTGGAGTACATGCCACGGGAGTGTCTTGTCTCTGGATATTTTGTCACCCGCAAGGAGAAGGGCAGAGGTGTGCAGTCCCCTGGTTCTGTCCTTTGGGCTCATCCTTTCCTTCTGAGCTATCTATAGCCAACTCTCCACTTGACCACTGATGGGCTGGTTGCTTTCAGAGGTAGAGCAGTGCCTGCCACATACACAGCACCATATCACATCAATGCATTTGCATAAATCATTATAAATATGTAACTTATTCTCTGTTCGGCATTACCAGGAGATAATTATCATAGCAAATCTAACTGGAAATGATTTTACGGGAATAGAGCAAAAAGAAGTAATGCTTTGACTGTGTTTTCAGTTCTGCTCCTGCTTTTTTTTGCCACAGTTTTAAGCGCACACATTCAAGCGTGTATCCAGTGTGCTACATTTTGCAATGCCCTTTGAAAATCTCTCTTGCCGCTAGCCATGATCCTGTCTCATACTACTTCTCAGCAAAGACAGTTCCAATTTAGACCCGTTTCCAAACATTTAAAACTGACAGTTTTAATTCATCTCACTGTAGTTACCAAAGGCTTACCAAAGGCTTATCAGAGGGAGAAAGGAAAAAAGGAAGAAAAAAAGGGTCATAGGCTCCTGTGACATTCTGAGTGTATCTGCAAAATGTACTGGTAGCATTTATTGTATTTACAAGTAAATTGATTTCATTTCTCACAGAAGAAGAGAGCAAATAAGTCTGAAAAGTATGTAAGAATATATTTGATTACAGTGAACCAGGGTCCAAATCACTTATAGTGGTATCAGAAGGAATAAAACACAGGAAGATACAGTCCTTGTGACTACCAAAAGCGGAATATATCACCATGAGCTACCCCCCTGACATAAAGTACTAGGTTACTGTAAAAGTAGCTACCATAATGTTAGAGGTTCATAAGGAAATTTTTTTTAACAGTGAGGGTAATGGAGCACTGGAACAGGCTGCCCAGAGAGGTTGTGGGATTTCCTTCTCTGGAGATCTTCAAAACCCGCTTGGATGCCACCCTGTTCCACGTGCTCTAGGTGACCCTGTGTGTGCAGGGGGGTTGGACTAGATGACCTCTAGAGGTCCCTTCCAACCTTAACAATTCTAAGATTCTATGACATAAGGCTCCAGAGTCAGATGCCAGAGTTTTGAAAGACATGCAGAAACGTTAACATCAAATAATCCTAAAATAATGACTTTTAAGATAAAATTGTAATAAGAAATCCATTCTATCCCTCTGACAGATGCTATTTTTCCTCAGGCAGGGTCATCTAGTCTCCCTTTAATCTGTTCCACCCCAGATTATAGCGCAGAAAATCTGATGCCCAGGGTAGACCTGGCTTTCTCAAGTGCCACATTGTCCCTCTGCAGGGTGTGAGGACATCTGCTCATATTCCAGGTCTGGCCAGCACCAAGAGCTGGTTCAAAATCACTGGAATTTCTTTCAGTTTGGACTGAGAGAAGAGTGTCCAAAAGGCAGAAGGGAAAACTGTTCTTGGAACTGAAAATAAAGGGAGTCTCTGCAAATGGCAGATCAGTGAAACATGCTCCTGTGATGCTGCCAATTATTTGTTTGTGTTGTGAGCAACTCCAAAAAATCTCCTGAAATGTTACACTGAGACAAAACCAGAAGTCTAGTAAAAATATGTGAGTGTAAATGCATTATTCTTAATAGAATTATGTTATTTTATTTTACCTCTGCCCCCACCAAAAGTAAAATTTTAAAGGAGCGGTTATAGTTTAACCAGGGTATTTTTCATGAACATCTGCACAGAGGTGTCTCTTTTGTGATAAGATCTTGTTTATAAATGGGGCAGGCATTCTTAGCAAAGAGGAACAAAGAAAAGCGTTTTTATTAGCAGCAGGAACCACATGAACAGCTTTGACCTCAATTTAGGATTTAGCTTATCATTTCACACAGAGGCTTGCATCAAGAATTTGACACTGGTGCCCTTTTCTAATTTGTAAAGCAAACTAACAGGAAAATAATGGAGTATGGATAAGTACTGTTCATGAACCACTGAGCAGGCTCTATTCCACTCTGCCCAAATTACTCTGCAATCAGTCAGAAATCTCCCGAGAGACGGGGTTGTCTTTTTGTTGTTTTTACTCCCCTAAAAAAGCAAATTAAACTGCAAGCCCTGTCTGTCCCTATTCCAGCGGTGACCAGAAGTATTGTGGAATCTGCATTCCTCATTCCACTCGCCACTAGGTTCATGGAGGAAAATATTGCTGTGGTGAGGGGAGAATGCCTACGAATGCGAAAGCTGCAGTCCTGTGATTGCAAAGTAACCTAAGGTTAGGTCTTAAGTGTGGTTAAGCTCTCGCAGCTTTGCTCCAATTGGCTCAATGACATTCTCGGCTCGGCAGTGATCCTAATGTCTTAAGACTGCCTGAATTCTTCTAACCCCAGCAATTAGTTCTTTCATTTTCTAGGACTGTGCTCACTTGAAGTGTTATTTTTTGCACGCTGCGGGCGTGTTAGCGCTGGGCCTTAGCTAGCAGTGAATGTGTGAGCTATGTGAATCATCCTTAAAGCAAAGACACGATGCCCTACCCCACTGTGCTGAGTCAGCCAGACTTTTGTTACTGACAACAACAAAAATGATTCACAAATTTCAATAGATTTTCTCACATGAAGGACCAAGATGTGCATATAAGCAAAACCATACCAGTGATCTTACCAGGTAAGGAAAGCAAACGATGCACAACGTCTCATTTTAGGTCAGCTTGTGCATATAGGCATGCAGGTGCATACACATAAAGCACCATGCATTTGCACATTTCTGTGTCATCAAAACACACATCATTTCTTTTAATGAAGGCCTCTAGCTTAGCAAAGAGGATTGGGTTGCTTGTACATTCCACTTATGCATACACACTATCACTGCCTCTGTGTCCTGGATAGGTCTGTCACTCCATGGGTATCAGAAGTCAGGATAACTGATGGCACCTTCTCCACCTCCCTGGCACTTGACAGTCTTGTATTTCCTAGGCTTTCCTGTTACACTGCTGTGGCAGTTCAACACACGTCGTGATGCCTATCGTAGCTGAAAAGCAAGCATATGTAACATGCTGTTCACTCTTCTGACATGCGTGCTTCACGCCACCGAATGTTGGGGTTCACCTCCATGCGAAGCTGAGCTCTTTCTGAGCTCAGGCACAACCTGACTGCTGATTCTTCAGGATAATTTCCTTCCCTGTAGTCTTCCTGGGATATCTAACATTTGGGAGGTGGCGTTTTCTGTGACAATGTAGCACAAGACTGACTTTTGTATGGCAGTTTTGAATGGTGGAAGAACAGAACTGAACTTCCTACAGTGTTGACTGAGCTGAGATGGTATCGGTGAGAATCTGAGGGACAGGTTAAAGCACTTGTTCAACCTTTGGGAGACAAAACAGGGCATATTAAATAATGTATGGTTAAATCTAACCCCAGAGTTAAAGCCAGTCCATTATTCAGCACGAATTTTAGAAAAGTTTTCACTTTAGAAAAGTCATTATTTAAACCTGCAAAGGATGTAGGAATGAAAGAACAAGGAATTGAAAAACCTTTTTTCAACAAAGTGCTTCCCTTACCTGGACATTCAGAAACAGATGCTAAATGATTTTTCAGTGTGTATTTAAGACCAGCCTATAAAACATAAACATTAAATTATTCTGATGCTCTGGTTAAAATGCAATACAACTTCATTAAAGGAGTTATGAGGTCTTTGGGACCTTTTTGGAGGCATTTATTATATTGATACTTAATTTTCTTCCAAACCTACTGAACAGATATACGTTGAGCTTGCATGAATGATGCATTGTAGAAACATTTAAATCTCTCAAGAAGGGTAACATGAAGTATTTATTAGATTAAGTAGTCCATGCTCTCCTGATAAGGCAGGAGAAAGAAAGCAGGATGGAGAGTTTTCTAGTGTTCTAGTATTCTGCATTTTCTAGTATTTGAGATGGGAATGCAGGACTGGGAATGTGACATGTTTCTAGTACCTGTGGTCTATGGCCAGGACTGGGAAATGGAGACAGCCGAAATCAACTTTCTCACAACCTACCTGGGGTGCTAAGTCAGGAGGGCAGGTGTCTGTGATCTGCTGCCTGAAGGATCCTAAGTCTCTTCACTGTTATACGGGAGAAACTAGTTTCTAATCCTGTCCTTTAAATTTAAAGTCCAGAGTTAAGCCTGTGAATACCCTTCTTATCACTATAGATTTGCATTTTGTTGAAATGCTGACTTTTGATAGTTTTTTTAATTGAAAGATTTTTAAAAAGACTTTAAAAACAAAGTGCACAGCTATGCAGTGAGTGAGGTGAAAAAAAAACAAAAAAAACAGAAACCTGCTGCTTCTAGACAAAATGTTTCATTTTAAGATTACTGGAATGGAAATTTTTGACTTTTTTTTATTCAATAGAAATAGTGTTCTGCTTTCTCCAATATTTACAATAAAGGTGCAGATTTCTGAAGAGAAAAATGCATCAACATGTTGACGAACAACAGTACGAAGAATATATAGTCAATCATCTGTGTTAAATAGATTAAATACCTTCCTCACTCTCTTTCCGGTGCAATTACATTATTGAATTTCTGATGCAGTTTCAAATAGTAGTTATCTTTTACTTCTTTGTGGCTGCTGTAAGTAAAAAAAAAGGTCAAGAAAATGTTTGTTGAGACAGTTCCGAGTCCTGTGAGAAAAGGAGTGATTCTTCCCAGAGGGCAATTCCCATTCCACTTCAACCTTGATAGGCTACAGAAATACCTGACTAGCATCTTTTCTGGCTCAGCACATTTTTTAAAAACAGAATCCTCCATTGTGCTTTCTTTTAAAAATCTGCATTAGCTTTAAAAATCTTACTGGATGGCCTAGTTTCCTGTAGAATAATAAAAAACAAAATGTGCCTTAGGCAGAATGACCTTATTCTTTGCATTCTTATTCCCTGCAGCTCTTCTTTATGCTTTTTATTGCTGTGATCTACTAGACTGCATTTTGCATCATTTGGTGGATAAAGTAAGAAGCCGGGTGTGGAAGCACGGGTCATGTGAGAGACAAGACATAAGCTCTGATCGCTGGATACATAGTGATTCCCACTTATCCATCTTCATTGTTCGTGTTTTCTCACCAACTTGAACACCTCTGGAAAAGTGTGCATGCAAGGCAGGCCAGGAGTAACACATAGCCTGGCAGCTGCACAGTCTCATGGAGATGTGGGTTCTGTCTGGGTCTCCTACTGCCTAGATCTCTGTTTATAATTGTCAAGTAAATAAAGTTTGCCATTCACACCATCAGCAATAAGAGAAAACATGTAGATGGCTACACTCCTCTCCTGCAACTGGAGTTCCCAGCTACCAGCCTCCTACTTCCTCTGCACAAACACCACCAGGATCTTCCTCTTCTACACAACACTTGCCCAGTGGTGAGTCTCACCTTGACACGAGCTTTGCACCCTGTCTAGGTCTATTCTGCTAGAGACAGAAAAGGTGAGAAGACAGAATCTTCCTCCCCCGTCTCTGGACTCTGCCAAAGTAGAGCAGCCAGTCAGCACAACTGCCTCTCTCATTTATCAAGGGTTTTTGACCATGGGGACTTGAATGCTTGTAGAAAAATAGATGGTGAATCAAGGTTCAGAGCCTTCAAGAGGTGGCTGGCTTTCACTCCCTCCCATTGGAGCTGCTTCACTTTGTATAGACTATTAAATATTAATTGGGCCAGAGAGAGAAAAAAGCAAGAGATTGATTCTATTGCCCAGTTGTTAGGGTGCTCACCTGGGATGCAAGAGATGCAGGGTCAAGTCTTTGCTCCAAAGATGATTTAATTATTTATACAAAATGGAACAGCTTCAGCAAGAAGGACGTATGTGCCAAAAAGCCTGATGGCCTCGTGGTTGAGCGCTGCAGAAAAACCCTTCCCTTTCAGCCAGCAGGGTAATTTGATGCAGCTTTTCTCCTTTCCAAGTAAATAATTCCTGACTGCATTTTGATTTGTTAACTTCTCCTTCTTGCTCCCTGAGCGAGGGCTAACTGCTGCCTTGCTCCACAGCAGGACCCGTGGCCGAGGTGCCTAACAGAGATGGGCACATTGCCCCAGCGCTCCAGTAGGTAACTCATTACTGAGGAGGGTCAAGGATTATGCTTTTACTAAGCTGGCTGCCCACTTAACTTGCTGGCTTCTGTCAGTTGCCCTCTTCGTTGTCTATGAGGGAGCCCAGGCAGCTAAGTGGGGGTTAGGGCTTCTAGAGGCAGCAGAAACCCAAGTTTCCATGGGGATTTAGTTCAAGCACCTGATCCGTGGTGTTCATGGGAACTACTGTAGCAATAGAGTAGCAGTGAAAATAGTAAACTTTCAGCACAATAAGAAAGCCCTTAAAATGATCTCAACTTCTTGATTCTTTCTAAGCACTTATACGTGGATTATTTATTTTAATCGCTAAATGTTCGTGTTACTACTGCTATTTTTTTAGCAGCTAACAGCATAATTTTAAAAGAACTGAGAATGAGAACTAATATTTTCTTTGCAAGTGAAGATGTGAATGCCTGGGCCGTATTACCCTCAGCACTTGAGCAATCATAATTTCACTAGCTCTCCACAAGATTTAGAAGTGCCTGGATTAAAAGAATGATCGAGTAACCAGGTCAAGTAACCTCCACTGCAGAAGAAGATTTTAGAGCAACTGGCTACACACTTAACTGCTTTTCCATTTGGATTTTCAGTTGACTGTGTCACCTTCGTGAGATTCTCATACTGCTGCAGCTAATGCTGCAGACTAGGTATCACAGCCTGAAAAAAAAAAAAAAAAAGAAGAAGAAGGAATCTCTGAGTAATTCCCAGACTTAAATTTGCAGATGAGATTTCAATGAGAGAATCAGACTCTTCATTTAATGCAGAGCCTGTCCTGCTGGTGTTCATTACTTTGTGAACTGATCTTTTTTCCAGTATTTACAAACAAAGTTAATAATAAAGAAAATCACTGAGTACAGAAACAAACAATATAAACATGACTATTCTAAACATGACATTTTAAATGACTTTTAAAATGAAATGAAACAAAATGAAAAATTAGCTGTTACAAAAGAAAAAAAATGTAGTGCTTATACCTGGTAACAAAACTAAGTTCTGTTGATTCCAGACAATGTCTTAAATATTAATTACATTATTTGTTTTCTTACCCGAATTCAGGTTTACTATTACTGTTAAGTTTTGTGTTAGCATACACTGCTTTAAATCATATAAATATCTAAATACTGGTTTGAAGCTTCTACGTGGAACACATGTACTGCATTATCTTGCATGCTATTTAAAGAAAAATCTTAATTGTACTACTGCAGCCTGAGGATATTTTTGTGGTAAGCAATTACGATTCATTTTCCTGATCATGTAGCGTATCACCTCATGAAAACACTGGAATGCAAAAGCTTATGTTCAATTCTTTCTGCATTTTTGCTTTAATCATTTGTATTGAGTGAAATGTTTATAAATATCTGATGGGAACATGTAAAGTGGGGCCAGACTTCTCAGTGGTGCCCTTGGAGATGTTCAAAACCTGCCTGGACATGGTCCTGGGAAGCTGTTCTAGTGGACCCTGGTTGACCGAGGGGTTGGATCGGATGATCTCCAGAGCTCCCTTACGACATCAGCTATTCTGTGATTCTGTGAAAAGAGAACCAGCATTTCAAATCTGGGTGCCTTGGTAAGCATTTATTGGTTGCTCCTAATTGAGTAGTTCAGTTGCCCATCAATAATGTAGAGAATGCAGCAAGATTTAAACAATCCACATAAGTGCATCCAATATTTGCTAAGTATTGGAGATCAGAGTCCTCATTTCTTTAAGAAGGGATTGCAAATCCAGGGTCACTGTAACTCCATTCGAGTCAGTGGACTTCTTACAGCGAGCTCGGTTTTGCTGTGGGTTTGAGTCTGTGTCAAACACGCAGTTGCAGAGATGTGGTCTTTGTTGTGTGAGGATAAAACCTGCCAGCTGCTCCATGGTGCTGATACGTCAGTGATCGGTGGGTGCCAGCAAAGGGTCCCTCCTTCCTTGTCAGTGCCGAGTCCAAGCCTGAGTGTGCAATAAAAGCGGAGGAAGAGGCTCGGAGCCACTCCACCAGTCCCACACTTTGACATTGTTTCGAAGTGATTTGTTCTTTATGACAGGGTCAAGCTGCTGTGAAAAGGTTAAACAAACGGACTTGGTAAGCTCCTTTTGGGGGAAAGCTGTTCAGAATGCCCCTTTAATCACCAATCCTCTTTATTCCTGAGAAAAGGGATCCACCAAACCTACTGGAGTCGCAACAGTGAGATGGGGATGGAAGTGCTGTGGCAGGTTGGGCTGGAAAAAAAAAAAAAAAAAAAAACGAACACACACTGCAAGAAAGAAGGGCTCTTCCCATGGTGAGGTGCTGCTGCGGAAAGCATTCCTCGGGGGCTGCTGTGTAGCCCAGCGTCCCTAATGCTGTCTGCAGCCATCCCATCACAAGGGTAATGAGGGGTAAGTTCCCAGACAAAAATGAAAAGCACCTCAGCCTTTTGCATAGGGCTTGGAAGAACTTTTGATAGCAGCTCAGACTCCATTTCTCCCAAATGTGGCTGCAGATTTAGTGCTTTGCTTAGCAAGAACCCCTCTTAGGTTAGTCCCTGCAGGCAGGGAGGCTTTTAGAAAAGTATCTGCTGCCCCATTTTGAGGTGAGATCATCTACTCGTTACCCAGTGCATTACGCACCTGTGGGTGCCTTGGAGTAAGGACTGTTTCTCCTGCTGTACTATTTATGGAGCTGCTTAATAAATTATATGGGGCATGGTTCTCTTCCATGGATAACAGCCAAACAATTAAGATGATTTATGTTAATTATAGAGAAGGGGGCTAACACTTGCAGAATCTCAGTGACAGGACTAGCTAAAGGCCACCACTTCTCAGTTGCTCCTATTAGGTCTGTAAAAGTGTAATGGTGAAAGATGGGGATGTAAATGAAATCGAGTGCCTATACTTTCAGACCAACAAGGGATTTTCTTTTGCCTCTGAATCAGGATTTTTCTTTATTCCTACTTTTTGAAAATCAGTAAGTATCTGACTACATAAAAAAAGTACCAAAATTCTGTAATCAGTCAAAAGACGTGGTCAAAAGTTGCCTTGTAACAGGCAGAGTAAATTGAGTGCCTTAAAGGCGAGCACAAGGGGTAGTCTGTGATAGATACAGAGTAGTTGTTAAGGGCAATGGAGATGTTTGTGTGTCTTGACCAAAACAGAAAGAAAAACAGTGAATGGTATGTTCAAACGGGCTATGAATGTAGTATAGGAATAACTTGCACTTATATATGCTAAATATGTGGTTAAACAAGTCCAGATGCTCCTGTCCCTATGTGCTGTACTCATTGGTTTCTTGCTTACCCAAATTTATTGACTTTGATTTATTGCCTTCCCACCTGCTTAGTCAGGATAACAACTGGAACATAGCTTCAGAGGTTTTGTTCATAAGGGACTTTCCTAACATTCAACATTTACCTGAAAAATAGAATGCTCCCATGATATAAATTTTCATCATCAATATATTTTCATTCATGTGTGTCATTAGAGTCCTCCATGATAAAAATATGCAAAGATAGTACAATACTTCTTGCTTTGAACTTTTCTCTGAGTAATCTTGTTGATGACTGAAATATAAATATAAACCCTTCTCCTATGCCCAGGTCAATTTTATATCCATTTGGCACTACTGAAGTCATTTCTCAAGCAATAGCTTCAAGATACAGGATAAAAGTTATTCAAACAAAATGATGAAACAGAGGAAAAATGGTTATTGCTTCCATTTGGTCACTTAATATGAACTTCGTAGTCTTGTCCTTCCTGCATCCCTCCAATACTATACTGTCAAATAACTCATGTTGAAATAGCCATCATATTTCAAAAAGCTGAAATGGATCTTGCAACACTTTTTTTTTTTAATGCCATTTGAAATGGACTTGGTAGCAACTACCAGCTAAGGATTTGAAATACAGTGGTTGAAGAAAAGCACTTATGCCAAAGATTTTGGTGTGAATTAAGAGGCTTCTCCTTGACTCATACTTTCACACTTTTCAGTGAAGCCCTGAAGAGTTTTCAAGAGACCTTCCAAGCCACTTTCCTAGCATCCTACTCCCTGATTAAAGGTTACATCAACCATCTCACCCATCTCTCTTGGCTATTTCTTCTAACCCGGGATTCAGAAATTTTGACCAAACACTTTGCTAGGATATTACCCTAAAAGAGAGATTTTTTTTCCCCAAATATTTATTCTAATTTTCTTTACAACACATATTCTTCTCATTCTTCTTTAGTGAATCAAAAGTAGTCATCAGCAAATTTTTAGCACCACTTTTACATATTTAAAGCTGTTGTCCCCTTAGTATTTTTTTCTAGTTTAAACAAACCAATATCCTTCAACCTTCCTGTTTTCTAGATCTGCTTTATCCTGTAGGATTATTTCTAATGATCATTATGAGGGCCAAGCTTCCCAATACCAAAATACCTTCAGGATGGAGCTGCGAGACACATATTAGAATAAAAGGAAGTTATGATGCAAAAGGACAGTGGTTTCTGTGAAAACCCACTGCTCCCCGGCAGGATGGGCCTTTGTGGCTGTGGCAGGTGTTCCCCAGAGTAACTCAGTGAGTCCAGCCTCACCAAAGTCCTAAATTCCTCCTTTGCTCTGCAGCAGGAAACGCATACAACAGCCCCAAAACAGAGCTTTGGAGTTTCTCGTGTGATATTGGTTAGGTAGGTGAGATGTATTTGGACTGCTCAAGAGCAAGAATCTGTCAACCTTACTGAAAACATCTGCATGTTCGATCTTATCCCTGCTAAAATATCTCATGCCCAGAGAATGCCCATGCCAAACAATGCAGGCTGTTGCTGTAAGCATCACATGGGCATTTTCATATAGGTGAGTGATACAACTGTTTTTGCATTAAACTTAATTTTCTCTTCCTCTTCAATAACGGTGCAGATACCACAAAAACTTCTACTCATGCAGCATGGAATTAGCCCTGTATGTTATTCAAGACTATGTAGAAGATCAGGTCTGAGTTAATTTAACTCTAAATCTGCTGTTTCTACATGGACATGTGGATTGCGTTTTGGAGCTCTGAGTTCTGAGCAATAATTTCATCTTTCTCTGATTTTCTTGTATGTTATCAACACCATTTGCTTGTAGTTCTGACTTTCAAAAAGTGTGATTGTTAAGAGTTCTTAAAGCAAATTTTCAAAGTTAACTCCAGCATTTCCTCCCTCAGAGTGATGCATTTTGTAAGTAAGATTTCACACGGATATTAATGAGTTACCAAGTGATCAAAATTAGTTTCAGAAAGCAATGAAATAGGAGCTAAAATATCTTGCAGAACCAGAAATCTCTGAGAAAAACAGTATGGAAAAGCTCCAAAATGGGAAACCTCAGAGTAAGAACAGATTTACATCTCCCTAATGCTGAAGTCCATTAACAACATATCACATTGCCAGGGATGCAGCCAGAGGTTACAGTCTACCCTAAAATTGACTTTTGTTTTATACCTCGTAAGTTTATGCAAGTCCAAATGATGTGAGCCCAAGTTACTCTTCAGGATGGCACGGAAGAGCCAGTTTAGCTTTTCTGTGTCTACAGAAGTTATGAGCAGATGGTCATGTTCTATGGGTCAAGAAATTCTATGGACAATACCCTGATATGACCCTTGACACCTTAAATATCACTCAGAATTATGTCTTACATACACCAGAAGAATCTTACTCCAAGGAGAGCAAAGAAATAGTTGACCAACAAGAAAGCAAGGTTCTAATGTGTGTTGTATTCCATTTATCCTTTATATTTTTTATTTTGATCTGCTTTTTAAGGAATGTTGTGGATGTGGCAATATTACTGGGCAAAACAGAGTTCAGAAACAGATGTCAGGAGAAAGCAGAAACCCAGAGGAGACCTCTGAATGCCTGTGAACACAGGGGAGCAACGCATTCCAGGAGGGGATTCCAGACAAATGGTTATGGGAAAAGAGATAGATTTTTCTTTTTTTAAGTTGAAAGGGAATTGAGCTTAAATCTGGCTTACCACGAATGAATGGTTTTGCAGCAATTAAGCATGGGCTCCCTTATGATCTGAGAGGGGAGAAGGAGGTAACATGCCAGGATCTGAGCAGAATATACGACAATAGCAAGAAGGTTTAGCTGGGAAAGAACTCTGCAGGGTCCTGGGCATGAAGGCACAAGTGCAGAAGTGACAGGAGCATCAGCTGTCACTGGTGTTTCTGTTCAAATGGTATTATAAGGATTCACTGGGAATAGGGCATATCTTTGGGGGATTTTTAAATTATTTTATTGATTTTTATTTTATTAATTTACACACACACACCAAAAAAGAAAAAAAAAATCGGGGTAATAACTTCCTCTGTGAAGTACCTGAATAAAGTTCCAGAGCGTGGAAATGACTGAGGACACACACATTACAGAAGCCTCTAAACCCTTTAAAAGATCTTTGCATTTTAAAAGTCAAAACTGGAAGAGATTAGGGAATGTCGGGACTTAAGCGCTTCCCGTGTGACACCTATAGGACTGGGTTTGTATCTTTTATCTTGAATAATCACCTACTCTTCAAGCATGAATTCAAATAACTTAAGTTACTGTGTGATTTTTTTTTATTAGAGCGAAACCAGATACTATGCTCAGAAAGTGGTCTTTTTGTTTTTCCATTTTCCAAAAAGGCAATAAATACAACGACACCTCTGAAAGAATAATAATAAATAAATAAAAACAGGAGAAAATAAAATCTCCTTGCTTTGGAATAAAGCTGACAGAAAGGAGAGAGAGATTCCTGCGGTTAAAAATAAGCTTAGGTGATTAGATAAGGTTTTTAGTTTGGTTGTGTATTTATTTGTTTGATTTTAATTGCTTAGACCACCTTATGCTTTCAAAACCAATTTTCCTCGAAGCTCAGGAAAGCTGGGGCGGGAGACTGTAGGTAACTTATTCTTTTGGCTCTGTGACCAATGATCCTTTCCTTTCCCGCAAATGTTCCCATCAGGGAAATCCTGCCCTGGCAAACACATCCCTGAGGGTTCCAACAACCCCTTCTGTAAATATCCTTCCTCGATAGGGTCCCCTTGCGCTGCACTCCGCTTTTTAGATCTATGTTCGCCCTCGAAATTCATGGGACCATCTGGGAGGCCGAGGGTATGCGCTGGAGGCAGCTCTGAATTCGGCTCCTTTGCACCCTGCTCTCACCTTTTTGCCCATTTTCCAGGGCGGCCGAACCCTCGCCCGCAGTTTAACCCCTCTCTAAATGCACCCGCAGCCACAGCCGCCCTGCAGCAGAAACACCTCGAGCCGTGCGGGGCCGTGCGGGCTTGGGGTGCCTCCTTGCCGCTCCCCACTTCCTCCCCAGCTAAGTAACGCTGTCGGGGAAGAGTAAAGAGAATTTCTGCTCTTTCCTCCTCATTTTTGCCTGCTTGAGCTCGGGCAGACCCGATGCAGACGCGGCGAAGCTGGGCGAGCTCCCGACCGGGTCAGCGAGTGGCAAGGAACGAAATTCGCCTCCAGGCTGGGAGAATGACTCACCTGGCGGGGCGGACACCCACGTCCCCGCCTCCCCGTTATCCCTGCCCCTGTGCTGGAGACCCTGCTTGGGCCTTTCCCGTGATTGCGATTTTCAAAGGCTGTGTTCCTGCAGGCCGAGCAGTCCTCCGGAGGGCACTCGGGAGGGCGCCTGGCTCCCCAGTGTGCGTGGACTATTAACTTGCTTTTTAACTTGATGCTTTTCCCCTCAAAATTCAGCCAAACAACTCCTTTCCCTCCCCTCCCCTGCTGCTCCCGGGCTGGAAGTGGGAGCCCCTCGGGCATCGCCCCCGCATCCCACTGCGCCCGGAGCTCGGACCCTCTCTGCGGCCGCGGCCGGTCCGTGTAGAGAGAGGGCCGGGGGCGGTCCGAGCTGCGCAGCTGCTTAGGGACAGGGTCGCCTTGTGCCCTGCTCTCTCGGACCCGACAGGGCCGGCTCCACTCCCCACCCCCTGCGGCGGCCCCCACCCCGGCCCGGGTTGCTCTGTCCTTTCCCACCCTTCCCCTCCCTCCCGTTTCTGCATCTCAGCCTCTTCCGTCTCCTTAAATTAACCCACAAAGGCTATCTCTGCCCCAGAACTAGGGCACGGGAAAGGTTGGGGCAGGATGGGGTGGATTTGTCGTTGGTCACAAGACATCAAAAAGCCCCCACATTATGAACAGCCCAATTCCGCTCCTGGGCAGGAGCCCGTCCTGCCGATCCTCTCCAGGGGCCCTCTGGGCAGTGGCACCAGGGCCGGACACGCGATACCATTCTGACTCAGCTCTGCCACTGCCTCCCCTGCCCCCCGGCCCGGCCCCGTGTCTCCATCCAGGCCCCGTGTCCCCGCGCCTGGCCAGGGAACACAGCCATGAGGGTCTTCACACACACACATATATATATATATGTATACACTGTGGCTGTGTCCATCAAATATAGGCATTAAAATACATGTGGAAACTTGTGGCATGCTGCAGAATTTCCTACAGACTCCATGCAGAGGTTAAACTCTATTTTTGCTCAAAGTTATCTTTGTGTTATAAAATGGCATTTATTGAAAAGCAGCTACTGCAGCAGTTTTATTGCTGAAGAATTCCCCTTGCCAGAATAAAGGCTAATGAAAACCTCTAGCGTCAGCATGTGAACTACTTTAGTCAGTGATGTGAAGGCGGGATAGAACTTTTTTTTTTTTTTTTTCCATTAGTGCTGCAAGAAAAAGTAGCCGCAGTTAAAGGTAACCCATGGCTTTGGGGCAAGTTTGGTGGTGCAGAGCAGAGAGAAAAAAGAGGAGTGCACCATTTCCCATTTATTACCTAGCAAACTAAGGACAGAAACAGTCTGGGTACTTCTTAGAGGCCACTCATCCCAAGTGTCTGATTTTCCAGCTTGGACTACGTTGCTTTGTGGTCTGCTTCACATAAAGACCATCACCCACGGGGTTACTGGCTGCACTGGGAGAGTTTAGACACCACGGGATGCTCTGTGTAACCTCCTTGTAGCTCCTGAGTGTACAGATCTCTGCTGCTAATTTGCCCATAGCCTATGGAAAAAATACTTCAAAGCAAAAAATCCACATGACATTTCTTTAGGGGAAATAACAGTAGGTGGTTATCATGACATTATGAAGTGTACAGAGAGTTTCACATTGTGTTTTCTTTTGATTTTTTATACTCATCAAGCCTGGATTTATATTTGTTTTATGTATGAACCTAAAACATGCTAGAACTTGATAATACATTTTTTTTTCTTTTAGAAAGATAGACTTTTTTGTTAAAAGTATACACTTAAATCAATCAAGGTGGACATGAAATATAATCCATTTCTCTCCCTTTTTCTCTTTTAAACTTAAAAAAAAACCAGAAACTTGAAATATGCTGGCTGAGCTCTACTAATGAAAATAAAGTGGGTCACAAATGCTGCCAGCTCCCTTGCAGAGGTGGAAAGAAACACCCCTAATGGAAGTGTTGAGTAAACAATACAAAAGAGATACAATGGCCAAACAGCTCTCCAAAGAAGAAAAAAGAAAAAAAGAAAAAAGAAAAAAGAAAAAAAGAAAAAAGAAAGAAGAAGAAAGAAAAACGAAAAAAAGAAAAAAAGAAGAAAGAAAAAAGAAAGAAAAAAGAAAAAGGCAGTAATTGAAGAAAGATTCAGTCAAATGTAGAAGCAGAGGGTGTTGCTGGTGGAGGCTGGTTGTTGTGTTTTAAATGGAGAGAGCGACTTTGGTATCAGAGTGCTGTGACTATTTCTGAACACTACTGCAGTTGCATCTTCTTGCAAAAACTGTAAAAATACAGGACAGATTTCACCTCTTTGTGCTGCCTGGAAGTCTGAGCTGGGGAAATTCACTGCGAGTCTTAAAGAAAGGAAAGGAAAATAACAACAACAACAACCACCACAGACAGAAGAACTGCAGTTTCACCTCGAGAAACAAGAGCTTTCCCAACGTGAGGACGCCCAAGCCCCTGTTAGGTGAGTGATGGGTTTTCCAAGTTGCCTGAAGATGGTGCTGTTTCTATGGCAGAAGCGAGGACTCAGTCGGCTCTACTGAAGGGCTCCACACTGAAAACCCGTCTCGCTTACCCGAAGTTGTGTAACAGCGATTGCTCAAGTGTCCTTTCCAGAAAATAAAAACGAAGGTACACTGAGAAAAGGCTTAACGATGAGCTTCATTTTAGAATAATTATTTTGTGGCAAACCCATTTCAGATAAGGGGACAGTTAAGACGCGGAGAGTCGACCCAGTCGGCAGTTTTCCCCCTTGAGGTTGAGCTTGGCTGCCAAACTGCTGCCTTCCCTCCTGATGCTCCCCCCTCTCCCCGCTTGCATCTGTGCCTCGAGTGACCTAAGGAAAAAAGAAGTTGAAGGGCTGATTTTCATTCAACAGATGGTGAAGGAATTTAAAGTGGAATTTCCCACTATGTACAAGCTTTAATGTTATTAAGCTTTATTTTAATGTGGATGAAAAACGATCTGCTATAGCTTATGACAGTTTGTTCTACTCTCCTGGCCAAACTGGGAACAAGATTTTCTTTTGATGGTATTAATAAGGGCATTTTTAGAAGAGCACCAGACACCTGACTAATAAATTCAAAAAGACATGCATTGGCATATTTAAGACTTCCATGCCATTCACACTAAAAAATATGAGAGGAAAGCTAGCATTCTGGAAAAAAAAAAAAAAAACTTGCATAATTTATGTTTTCCCCTAAATTGCACAATAAATTTTAATACCATTCACCAATCTGGGAATCTCAAGTGTAGTAATTAGCTCTGAGTTTTTGGAACACTTCACAAAGCTTGGATTAATCTCAACTGTATGATCTGGTGTCAGTTACTGTAAGCTGGAGACAAGTACACTGAATTACCAGCCAGTGAATTGTGCAATAATGACCATATGCTGCATGCTTTATTTTCTACCTATAACTTGTGCTAGACCCCATTACAGGAAAAAATCATGTTTGTTCCTGGTGCAAAGTGGAACATGCTACATTTTTTTCTCAAGTTAATGTATTTCAAATGGCAGACTTTAAGTCAGGCTCCTACTGAGCCATTTTACTGAAATATATGTTACTTTTTTTTTTTTCTCCAGAGAAAAATACTATCCTACAGCTATGTAAGATCCAGCCATAGGACCTCAACAGCTTGCAGGATCAGTCTTGCATGGAAGTGCAACCTTTGCATGGAGTGATGCAGAAGGATATTCCTCCCCACAGTCGATTGCTCTCTCCTCTTGTCCCTCACTGTAACAACATTTGTCATTGTTTCTCTCATCTGAGCTCTCAGTTTTTGCTACTCTTTGTGAAGAAGTCTTCAGAGTGGAGTCATCAGTTTGCATCATTTTGAGTGCGAAGGCAGTACTTTGTTTCCCCTTCAGGGGAGCCAAGAGCACTCAGTTTGTCCTCTAAAAAAATGCAGGTGTCAATGGTGGAATTCATCTCAGTGTCTTTGCAAGTGGGAATAAGTTGCTGAAGAAGAGTGTTTTGATGTCATTTGAGCCACCCTAGAGTATCCCAACACAAGGCGCTACTCCACCACTCATGAGTCTCCCAGAGGTCCTATGGCATATCTGAAGCCCTATGCAAATCTTAGATACCGTAGGAATATAAAATGGCACTTAGTGCCTTCATTTAGGCAGCTAAATTGTGTTTTGGATGCCTGTGCCATGGTTGGTCCCTGTGGGTTCTCCTAATAATAAGTGAAGAGTTTTATGCACGTCTCAGTTGCAGTGCATCTGATGAATGTTTTCTGCAGATGAGACAGACAGCGTGCTAGAACTGGATGTTTCTGTGTAATTCTTGGTGTCTAGGTTAGACATAAATGGCTAAACTATAGATGAATTCCACTACAAATAATACACGTTCTGTTTTTCTACTTTGTGCAGTGCAATAAAAAGGGAAGTGATGCTGGTGGACCCTAACATCTGTGTTTCTTATTCTCCAGAGATCTCACAGTTTCTGTTTGGGAGGGAAGGAATAGCTTTTTTTTATCTTAAGAAAGTTATGAGGATGCTTCACAAGAATGTCATGATGTTTCCAAGACATTAAAATGGGAAGAAAACCTAAAGGAGTAATACAATTTCAATCTTTCAGAAGAGCAACTTAATCAATTGAGTTTCCATATGGAACTGCTTGCATGGCGTCACTGAAGGGGTTCTGCCTTAGTTCCAAGACTAAACACCCAGTAAGAGAGAGCACCATATTAGAAAGGTGCTGAGATAAACTAAAATTACAGGAGGAAAAAAAAAAAAAAAAGGAATATATGAGGCTCAGTTTCCTGGCAATTGTGGAACAAGATAGGTTAAATATTTATTAGGCCGAGGTCAGAGGTTGTCTCATGTGAGCTCAGAACTGAATACAAGGTTCCTGTGTCATGGTCTAATTTCCCTAGCCAAATGACTTATCCTCACCTTTGTAGAAACACATGGCTTTGGCAATATGCTATCTGGGATTTTAGACTAGATGTGATATTTAAAAACAAGTTTTGCAGCAAAATTCTAAAATTATTTTTCTTTTAACAGACTGTATGGCTCATGAAAATAAATCAACACTTGGAAAAGCTGATCTTTGACTTTACTTGTTAACTTCTAAATCATTTGTAAGCTAGGCCTGTTTCCTATTTTTTTTCCTGCACAAATTTAAATTATGTCACTGTTTTGTCTTGTGTGTTAAGATGTTAGATCGATATCTGAATAATTAAATGCAGCAGGACAATGAACAGTTTAATTAGCCCCGAGGATTTCAGAGCATTAGCTATTAAAACTAAATAGGAAAATTGGCTTGGACTGAATCATTTTATTTATAAATTGCAATTTGGCAAAAGTACAGATCTAAGTTTATTTTGCATTTGATTTGTGCAGTGCAGAACTGCTGGGAAAATCTTAATCCATCTAGACCACAGCAATGATTTTTATTTGAAATCAATTTAATGCACTACACTCTATCAACATCTGTAAATATCCTAGTGAATGCTAAAGTAGAAGGCCTGTTTTGGAGCAGCTTGACACTGTCTAACCTATGTTTCACTTTGGCAGGGCTCTCTGCAAGACAAAGCAGAAAAATTCAACCCTTGCTGTGGTTTGAAAGGGCTCTGCGGTGGTCTCCGTTTATTGGGCAGCAATTCGTCCTCGTGGTGGCACTGTGGCAAGGCTGACTTCTTGATTTACATCGCCTTCCTTGCAGGTAACTTTCTGTTCTGATAGCAAGTAATTAAAGCACATCCTCGTACACCTGGGAGAGGATTAACAGAGATTTCTTTTAAATCATCTTAGTTTCGCTTATGTTTCTTTTTTCATTAACATATGCATTTACTTTCATACAAGTAAATACATGTCTAGGTTCATTTTGAAAGAGATTAAAAACCTGATAGAGCAATTCAGTACATTAAACTGTCTTTTTTTTTTTTTTTTTCCTAAATAAGGAAACCAAAGGGGGGGAAAAAAAAAAGAGAGAGAGAGAGAGAGAGAGAAAAAAATTCTAATCTCTTTTCAAAATAAGTCCAGACTCTTCAGACACTTCTTCGTCGACTTTGTATCTATTTACACAAGGAAATGATGCAAAATGCTGATAGTGAAATGAAGCAAAATGTTTTGCTTCATGGATGTACTACTTCCTACTAAGTAAGTGTGGCTAAATGTTCACATAGAAGAAACCCCTGGTAAAACTGCAGAATAGAAGTCAGGTCCAGAACCCAAAACAGAGGCCACGACACCTGCAGTTCAGGTTGATCACTGTCCTAAAATAGGTCAGTTCCAGAAACTAACTCAACAAATTCCCAGCTCAGGAAAAGGTACAGATTTTGGATCATTTCTTTAGGTCTTGTCCAGATCCAAACCACTCCTGCCAAAGGAAAGCAAGAGAAGGCCATATGAACTTGGACACCCATTCATATTTTTTTCCAAGTGTAGAAACTGCAAAAAACAATCTTAAGATTCTTACACTTAATTTCTTAAACATGCTGATTATCATAAAATTTTAAATAGTCTGTAGCTGTATTTGCCACTTGATTTCCAGCTATGTATAATTTATACTTCCAGAATTTATTAGTACTTGCAACATAAGTAAAGACAATCTAAACAGGAATCTAACTCTGAACCTAAATTGAATCCAAAGAATTTATAGATTATTTTGTAATCTTAGGGTAGGTTATTCAGTGTAATTGAGAGATATGCCAGCTGCAAATACTGCTGATACCCTAATTAGTCCTTCCCATCCAACTATAGATCACTCCTTCATATTTAATCCTTTTAATTTGAGTTTCTCAGGGATGACCTACATGTACATTTATACGTGCTAAGGCTAAGCTGGTTATTTTGGTGTGGAGTCCAGAATTTAAAAAATGACCTTAGCAAACATACAAAAAGGACAAACCTGCATGTGGCAACACATTTTGGAGTATGAGCACAAGATCAACAGTAACAAACCAACATTAGATAAAAGGAAGTTTGCTGTTTCTGACTCAGAATTAAAGCCTCTTTTTAATCCACTGTTGATACCAGAGCTGATACCACATGACTTTACTGCCTGTTACAGAGTCAAAAGAAACATTTCATTGTTAATGCATGATTTTTTTTCTTTTTCTGAATTGAAAGAGAGGTTAAACACATAACCAAATATAACTAATTCAGATTAAGATAATTACCTAATGATTCACAGAAAAAAAATGTTCTGAACATGCAGCATTTCAGATTGTTTTTTTCTATTCTTGTGGAAAACAACAACAAATCTAAATAAATACTCTGCATTTTGTCCCTAACTGAACTTGACTTTGACATGATTGCATCATGTAATAATTTGGTCACAGACCTCCCCAAAACTTGTCATTTTAGGTAAGGAAATGGCTGATGTTCATCTTTCCATTCCATAAATTTGAAGCTATGTGCAAACAGTTCTAAGGACAAGTGAAAGATAAAAGTCAGATTCTTGGTTTGCTTCTGCTGTTCATCTTATTAAAATATACGTGTGAAGGAAAGGCAAAGGGCCAGTCTAGCTAGTTAAGTTAGAAGCAGCCAGAAGATAAAGGTAGGATTAATTTCAACTAACTTCAGCCAGCTAAAAGTTAGGTGTTCAGTTTAATGTAGTTGTCTTCTGCAGTGCTACTCTTTGGAGACCTTTGGAGGCACTTCCAGAGACACTTAGCCCAGCCAAATAAAGATGCACAGGAGAGGGGAGGTGAGTCATTCTTTGGAGGTGCCTCGCTTTCCCTTCTACCCAGAAAAAGCATAGATAATATATCAGACTAGACGTCTGACCTCTGGCTGCCTCTTACCAGATGGCGGACAAGACATGCCAAAAATATGTCCTTGCTACCCTGGAGATTCACCTGACCAAACACACATGTCGTCCAGCCTGACTGAACGTTATGGAGACCTGTCAGTGTCCAGGCACAGGGACTCCACAAATGTAACATGCCCTGGGAGCCATGAACACCATGGATGCACAAGCAGGTCACTGCCTGAGAGGAGCTGTGACACCTGAGAATGGGGGAAAAGAGGGTAAACTGTGGTTGTGGGAGAGCAGACATTCCCAGAAGAACCTTAGCCTTTGGATCTGACAGTCAAAAGGCATTGGTAAGATCCCAGTACAGAATGAATATCCTGACTGTCACGTGTCTTGAGACCTATAAAAGCACCTGACATGTTCAGCACCTTGAAGACCATTTGCAAGCAAATGCTGGACCATTTCGCTCTTCCCAAGCATAAGAGGAGATGTTCTTAGACATGGGCAAATCTTCATCAGGGGCTGTGGAGGGGACTGAAGTTGCCTCCCCTGGCAGCTAAGCAGCGAGCGTAGCAGGGTCAGGCGAGTTCTGGAAAAGGTGGCAGCAGGGCACGTAATGTTTCAGCAGCTCTGAGTTATATGACAGAATGTTTTACCTGCTGACAGCTCCAGAATGGAGGGATAGAAAAAGCCTCTGGGCTGGTGCTTGCAAAGGGGTGCCAAAAATGCAGAGCCCTGGCCTGTTTCCAGCTACTTCTCTTCTTCTATGCTCCCCACTGACTGGTGTGGACAGTGAGACAGTAGATGTGAATGAGAAGAAGCCTTCTCAGCTCATCTGTTTTACCTCCTTGACAAGCTAGAGATATTCCTTCCACTTTCTGTATGGGGTCAGTCAGCTCTGTGAGGTAGCACCATTTCAGATCATCTGGAATAAGCTTCAGAAAGGTCCCTTTCATACTCTTTAACACCACTGTTGGCGCAGAGGAGAGAAAGAGATATGTGCAAAAAAAAAAAAAGAAAAAAGAAAAAAGTTTTATGGAGTGATTCTGGGATATAAGGGATGTAAGTGCCAAACCTCCACCCCAAGTGGCCTAATGTTCTTCTCCTTAACTCCACAGCAGCCCCATTCAAACACAAAGCTTGTTTGCTTATTTATTAAGTACATATGTTTTATGGAGTCTATGATCTGCAGAAAACATTCCAGCTTTTGGACCCAAGGGCAAAATACTTCTTTCAAATCTGCACAACCAATCTTTATGCTGATATTTTGCTCTTCCTATGGGATTTCCGTGCAATGAAGGAGAGAAAAATATCAGAGCCCAAATCCACCAGGTATACCTGAAAGCAGAAATGCTTTATTTTCCTGCCCTTCTCTCCCTCAGCAAAAGGGGAAAAAAAAAAACGCAAAAAGCAAGATACAACAGAAAAAAATGGTGACCAATATTGCTAATATTTAATTAACACACTATTCTGAACTAAATCCAGTGGCTTTTTTCAATCAACATTAGTAGCACTTAATATCTCAGCAAAGAAATTGAGATATTTGTCTCACACTCAACTTATGCATTTCTGTGAGAAAAGAACAACATTTTGGAAAAGGCTTCATTCCCACTCTTTAGATGTGTGTGATCTTGGATCACCCCTCTAGTTTCTCTTCCTATTTTTTTTTCAGAAAACGTAGTCATTTCCAATAAGGTTCATGAAGGGTTTCTGCTTTTGAAGGTCCCAAATGGCTTAAATCACTCCTAGCACAAATGCACTCTCTATTGTGGAAACTGAAACCTGCCACACCATAAGGTGATCTGTATATTAGAACCAGATATCCCTTCACATCTGCATTTCCAAGCAGCAGTGTGGTATGGTTCGAGTTAGCCTACTTTTAAAGAGTGGCTCATGAGATAGAGATATAGCTATAAATATTGCTAAAGAGCTAGCGTTTGCCAGGTTTTTGAGGGGATGCTGGCTAGGGAGAGAATGATACATGGACAAGGATGCTCTCCTCTGCCGAACACACTACAGTTTGTCAGAACTACCATAAATGCACACCATGATGGCAGAACACATTTTCTTCCAACCATCCTTGCCAAACAAATGGCAGGATTTGGGTCAGGTCTGGGTGCTCTGCTTTGGACCCCTGCTGGCCCAGTTCTCTAGCCCTGAGGCCAAGTGGGATGGCATGGATTGACTTCACAGTCTATGTTCTCTCTGCAAAGAACTGAAAAACAGGGTGGCCTAGCATTTCTACTGGGTTCCTACCAGCAACAGTCCATGCTTTCTGCTATCCCCATCATTTTCTGTGAGAGGGCTGGTGGGCCAAACTCTGCCGAGAAGTGTGCTTGCAGTTGAAGGATATGGAGAACTGTTCCTCTGAACTCGTGCCATGATCCTTTCCAGCTTGCCAATGCACATGTGGCCAAAAAAGCCAAGCCACATGAAGTGTTTGAGAAGGACAAGCAAAGAGACTTGAAGCTCAGAGGCAAAGCTGTTAAAGCATGATCACTGAAAAGACCTGTCCCATCCATCAAGTGCCTCCCCCTTACAAAATTCAGTTAAATGCATCTTCTCTGTAGGGCTACCCTCCAATGTCTTGTACCATGATATATGTTGCAACAACATTGCAAGACACCTTCCCCAGGAGTTGTCTGTTGGAACAATTCACTGACTGAGCAGACAACAATTCATTTGACTTGTTTTAGACAACAGTTATAGGATGAGATCATTTACCCCAAAGTTCATGAAAAAAATATTGACTTGATATGTGATGACTCTGAAGGGAGCACAGAGTGCAAAGCCCAGACAGAGATGTGTCCACTTAGTTTGATGAATCCCCCCCATATTAATTCCAAAGTTATGCAAGCGGATGAGGGGGTAACATTTTGTATGAGAGAAGGAGATAAAAGGGTATCGGCATCTCTTCCAAATCAGCCAACACAGCATGTGTCTGTGACACACAGTGAAGGACCATCTTCACTTCTCGCCCATCTCCCACCTACTTCTTTTAAATCAAGTTATCTCCGGGTAAAACATAGGTTTAGCAAAGTGGGGTATGGTTTTTTTTCTGCAACAAGTCCTATGTACTTATTGCTCCAATTTCAAAAAACTGCAGTGTAGATTTTACTATTCGTAGCCAGAGGCATGTGCAATTTCCAGGCTGACTTCTTATGTGCTCACAAGGGCAGAACATAGGCCGCGGCGTTCAGGTTTCATGAGGAATTACTGTGGGAACTGGCTCGCACCATCCTAACCCAAATGGAAGAGTTTGAGAAGTCAAAGGGAATCTTATGAGAAGGG